>PVKA01000215.1:0-113174 GCA_004027165.1 Ctenomys sociabilis
AATGCCATGTGGCGTGATACCTATAATTAGAGTTTCACAGAAGATAAAAGAAATTGACCAAAAAAGTCTGAGAATGATGGCCAAAACTATCCCAAGTTAGTGAAAAAATAAAATCTCAGAAAGATTGCTGAATATCTTGTAGTTACAAAAAAGAAATAGTATAATAACATTCAGACTGTTTAATATAATAAAAACAATATTGAAGGACACCTGATTAAAAGTCAAAGAGGAATAACTTGTGAATTACAGGTGACCTGATGTAAAAAAAATAAAAGTAAAGGAGAAATAATTATGAAACAAATATGTAATGTTAGAACAAGAACAGTAAATAATATCTATTCAATGTTCTTAACAATAAAGATATTTATCAATCTGTGGAATAAATGAAGAATATTTTGCTTGTAGTCTGAGTTGCAAGAAATATTTGAGAAAATGTTTTAAGTAGAAGAGAAATGATACCAAATGAAAATTCATGTCATGAACATTCAGGTCCTTATAAAATAACAAGACAACACACCAAAATGGTAAAAACAGGGCTTAATATAAACAAATAGTTGTATTTGTATCATGATAAGGTTTTAAGTTTCTTAACTGGTTGAAGCAGTACCACAAACACTGAAGATAGAATAAATTGAATTTATATACTAGTCATTTGCTCGGGTTTTATATGAAGTTTCATAATTGTAATGTCAATTTAAATTAAAAATAAAATGAAACAATACTGTTTTTTAAACACATAGCAGTATAATTCTATAGAAGTATCAATTATAAATATAATTAAATATATAAAGAAAAAGAAGTAGTGTAAAGGACCTATTAGATTAACCAAAAAAATGGTAAGAAAAGCATGTCTGATATTTAGATAATAGTGTGAATAAACTGAACTGCATATGTTGCAGGGTAATAATAAGCTTCTTTTCTGGAGGGTTAACAATGTAAGTTTGCACATCAAAAATTAGAGAAAAGGAAGAGCTGCAAAGACAGCCAACATTTTGGCCCTAGCCTTTCAAGACCAGTGAAGACTCAGGACATAGGAGAACATGTATTGTAACATCATGGAACTCAGCTGTGCCCCAAATTTTCTGACCAAGAAGATTATGGGGTCACAGCGGAAAGTGACTGATGATGTAGTGTGTACCTAAGGAGAGTCACATGGAGAGAAAACATTCTCTCAGGTTTTCACAGAGAGCAAATTGGTCAAGCAATGGTCATGACTCATCCGCATGGCTGACACTGACAATTTACAAAGTGTGGTACAGGGTTACAGTATAAACCCTGAGGATACCTGACTGACCTTATCTGATATGAAGGTTACATTTTTTTGTTATATAGGTCTTGCTTTAATTCAGTCTTAACCATCCAGCAGAAAAGTATAAAAATGGAGATATATAAAGTTATATTAATATAATGAGCTCTGAATGGCTCAAGTCAACAACTTCTGTGAATAACCCACTTCTATTGTAAACTGCTGAACTGTGTTGGATAGTTTCATTTTATATCTATCTATCTATCTATCTATCTATCTATCTATCTATCTATCTATCTAGGTATAGCTATCCATGTTTTGAAAATCTGTAACATATGTATGTTACCCTGTTTCTGTCACTTTTTCTCTTTGTTTTTGCTTCTGTTTTTCACTCTTCAAGTTAAAATACAAATGAATAAATTTAAAAAGAAAGAAAGCATGAAAGGAAAATCAGAACAAAAGTGAATCAAGTAGAGAAGTAGCGTGATTGAACTCATACGTATTAACAATTACATTAAAACTAATAAGACTAAAGAAATTCAATGGATCAAAAGTGGTAATTGAAATGAAAAACTTTATAAAGCCTGATTTTAAAATGTGAAAACCCACATACCTGCTGTCAAAAAATTCTCATTAACTATAGCAGACAAGTTGAAAGGAGAAGGGGAAGCACACACTCTACTAAGAGTAAGAATGATCCTGTGGCCTAGAGCACACAGGAAGCTGCAAGACAACGATTATTACTGTGGGCGAAAAGAAATATTTTATTATGATAAAGGAAGGTATAATGAATCTTTGTGTTTATATGCCGCATAGTTAAGCTGTAAAAATATATGCCACTCAACTTCACACACAATAAAAAGAGACCTCAAATTCATAATCATATTAAAATATTTCAATTCTCCTTTCTCCTCAGAAACTAATAGAAGAACAACAAATACATCAATTTCGAGAAACTACCAGGGCCACCTAAGACACTTGTGGAACATTATACAAAATGATTACGATATACAACTTCTTCAAGTATAAATTAAATGTTAAACCCAATAGTCTACTAGATGTGATTGAGAAATACAACAAATTTTTTCAGCTATTATAGCAAAAGACATATTACTATTTAACCCGTCTAAAATACCCTTCCTGGTTTCAAACATATCCCCTATTTCTTGTCATTTTGTGAGACTGTATTAAAAGTTCTCTCTCATGCCTTTAATGGTGGCATCTTGGCTGCACAGCCCCAGGTCCTAAGCCATGGTCAGTTTAACTTGGAGGAAGAGCTGAAAGACACATGGTGACAAACCCAGAGATTAAAATGCACCAGCATAAACCATACTTTCTTTTAACCTACCTTTCTGTTGGAGGCCAATTGCATTTGACATATTTTATCATACTTAATTTAATATGTTATTTATTTATTTATTTTATTTTTTGGCCGAACCAGGGATTGAACTCAGGCCCTTGCACTTGCCAGGGAAGCACTTATTCTACTGAGTCATCATCCCCGCCCCTTAATACAAAATTTAAATAAAAGAAATATTCTAAAAGAGCTTATCAGTAACAGCAGAAGAGAAAACCATGTTTAAAACTTCAAAATTCATTCATAATTATTGAAGGAAAAACAATAACAACCCTAACCCCAAACCCCAAGTTTATCTCAGCCTAAAAGCTATTTGTAAAACAGAATGGAATGGAATGGAAAGAGCAGCGTAGCCTTCTGGGACTGCTAAGTAACATATGGACTTCTAGTGCCTACAACCCTCCTAGAGGGCCGACCATGATAGCTGTTTCATATCCTGAGCATCGTGTGTGAGCTCATGCAGTGATCTGGAGAGAGGGAAGAAAATCTACTTGAATTAAAGGAATCAGTGGAACTGCTTATGGAAACAAATCACAGAGTACATGGGAAAGATTTTTCAAAAATTGATGATAATAGTATAGTTAATGACAATGTTTTAAAAATAAATTGTTTCCACATAACAATATGTAATTTACAATAAAGTTTAAAATTAGCATTAATAATATTATTTAAAAAGAAAATATTAAGGAATATTCATAACATGAAATGTGGAAGACACCTTCATTGATAATTGAGATAAATTTTAGAGAGATGATTGAATAGAGAAATGTCCCATGTTCATGGAGAAGGCCTGATACAGTTAACAAACTTTTCTCCTTAAATTGAATTTTTCATTCAATAAAATCTCAGTCAAAATATATCTTAAATTTTGCATAAGAAATCAATGAATTTATAAAATGTATGAGTAAAAGTAAAGAACCAAAAAGAAATAACGTTCTGGAAAAAAAGTAGAGGATTCAGTCTACTGACTTGAGGATTTACTAGTAAACTATGCTGACCAAAACAATATTAGCTGTGTGTGGTGGTGCATTCCTGTAATCCCAACACTTTGCAGGCTGAGGCAGGAGGATCTTCGCAAGTTTGAGACCAGCCTGGTTACAAAGTGAGCTCAGCGGGAGGCTGAACTGCATAGTGAGACCCGGTCTGAAAAAGACAAAAACAAAACAAAACAATACGAAAATGGTAAAATAAATCAATAAAGTAGGAGTAAAATTCAAAACATAGAGTTGGAATCAACTGGATTTTGATAAAGTGTCAGACAGTCCTATTCAGAGCAGAGTATTCATCCAATACTTCAAAAATAACTGTGTGCTTATATGGATAGTTTATCTCAACCTAAAATTCATAAATATACAAAATAAAAATTTGAAAAAATTTTGCACTTAAAACTCCAATACTTCTGAAGGTAAATGTAAGGGACAACAAGTGTCAAATGCAAAAGGTATTTTTAGGCTTGTCAGAAAAATACTATGCATGGAGGAAAATCTGAAAACTTTTGGATCATCAAATTTAAAATATTTGTTAATTTAATAGCTCAAAGAAAATGAAAGTCATGTATTATAGCAAAATATTGTAATGTACTGAACAAATTTAGGAGTACTAATGATTGAACCCAGGGTTTTGCTTTGAGTGACATCCCCAGCCCTTCCTCCATTTATGTTTTTATTTTTTATTTTGTTACAAGGTGTCACCAAGTTGCTAATTTGCCCAGGTTGAACTCAAACTTGTGATCCTCCTGGGTTGACCTCCCATGGTGTTGAGATTACAGGCCTGTACCACTGTGCCTGGTTTAAACAATGTTTTAAAAATAAATTATCAATAACTAAAATATTGAAAACTTTCAAACCAAGTCATGAAGGAGCAGGTACTGTATACTTCCACTTTTATATAGTTTAAGATCCACATAGTCTGATTTATGAAAATATAAAGAATAAAATGATACTGCCTATTTTGGAACACTGAACAGAAAGAGGGGCAGAAGACATTCCTGGGAGGATAGAAAGGTTCTGTGCATTAACCAGAGTGCTAGTTACAGGTTATACGAGCTTCTGAATTTATACCATTGTGCACTTATGAAGAGTGTATTTCACTACATTATTATTTGAACAAATGAAAAAAATGACTCTAAAGTTCAGAGTGGAACATAAGAAAGGACAAATGGATTTTAAGCCTTTGTACATACTTTTCTGTGCTCATCACTAATTGATCTTCATGGGAGTAAATCTTTCTGCCTTGATCAATGAAGTATTTTGAGCTTTTGATTTGCTATCTAAGATTTAGTTTTTAAATGTAAATATTGATTTCAGAACCCCAATTAAAAATAAAGCTTCTCCATTTTTAAGATTTAGGAATATGTATCGGTGTTGCTGATTCTCTGGAAGTACGATGAGGTAAGCACTGAATGTATAGAAATGGATCAGGATTATGGTTGTCTTCTGAGAAAGAAAATTTAAAATCAAAAAGCAGGGACACATTCTTACATAAAGGAGACTCAGAACCACGCATTTGAATACACATATTTAACCTGGCTATAAATTAAGAAAGTTAAAGAACAAGTACATGCTAGTTGGAAAGGGTTAAGTCTATACCAGAAAGCCTATAAAAAGAAAAATGACAGAAGTGTTGGCAGCTGCTAGCCAAGCACGGTTTTATGGGAAGTTCACTTTGGCCTTCAGCCTTAAATCTACTTACACTGCTTAGAGAACTATGCCTACCTGAGATGAGTATAGCAAGCATTTAGCTCCATGAGTTTGATGATAAGTCTTTTTTTTTTTTTTTTTTTTTTTTGACATGTAAAACACTTGAGGCCTGAAGACTCAAATACATCTGAGTTAGCAAGTTAGGTAGCCAACTATTGCTTCACAAAAATTCTGCTGTAGAAAGCTACCACCTCCTTTGTGTTTTAGAGATCAAGTTAGCTGGTCTTCATTTTACTTATGGAAGTTTAAAATGTACTTTTTTGTTTTTCTTTTTTTTTAAAAAAAGATGAAATTAAAATCAGCTCATAGACTTTCCATAAGAATTGACATAATTTTTATAATACAATACTGTGAATTATGATTTTGATGATGCAGAAAACAGATCAATTATTTATATAGTATTAGAAGGGCATAGGTCAGCTGTGAATTAGACTCATTATTTTTCTTTTAGTCCCTCTGGCTCTCCACAATAAATGTCTATCGATTCACTCTCTGACAGAAACTTGCCTCGGCTGACAGATCTGGCATCTTTAGAATTGGCGTCCAAGCTTTTACTTCATACAGGCTTTGTTTAGTTACTTGGTGAATTATTTACCTTCAAAAAAGCTAAATTATTACAATGCCAATCTATTAAATAGGAAAAGTATGATGCCTGTGTCTCCTAATGCAAGTAGAATAGTCATTTTGTAACTACAAATTCAAGTTTATACCAGGACCAAGGAGGTAAAAAGCAATGAGCAGAAAGCTCTGCACAAAATCAAAAAATTACATAGAAATCAAGATGACACAGCTGCTACTTTTGAACTAATTTTTCCTCTCAGAGTTTGTCTGATGTTAAATAATTTCACAATATTTTTAAAATAAATTTGAAGTATTAGCAACTGTAGATGTGTGTTTGTGTGCATTTTTTTCTGCTTAACTTTGATCTACTCTTCAGGAAAAGAAAAATCTTCAGCAGGCTACATTTATTACTGGTCTTCCAGCTCATTAGGACCATGGTAGTGTTTTTCTTTGAATCTTCCTGTACTAAACCTTAAATTGTCATTTAAATGTCAAATTGTCTACAAAACTGAAAGGACGACAAAATGTTCCATGGACATGACATGTACACTGAAGCTGTTCTTTCCAAAATTGTTCATAGTGTATTTTGCACCTACAAAAGAAGTTACACAGATGTGCAGGTTTCAAAAGAGAAAGACTTCAGCAAGTAGATGTATCCTTAGAAGTTTGTTTTATTTCTTATTTTGCTTTTAATATGATGGATTAAAAATAGTGTAAAAGGAGAGTGGGTCACAGCAAAGAAGAAATTGATAATTAATATTGTTAATTAAATTGGTAATTAAGTTAAGCACAATGAGGAAAGAAAAACCCTAAGAAAGATAAAAGAAGTTGGCTAACCAAGATACAATATACATCCTGAATAGAGGGATACAGAATTTTCTACTAAATGTCTACTATTCAACAGAAAATCAGGTTGGAGGAAGATTTAGCTTATTGAATATTCTCTTCTTACAAGATAGGTCCCCATTTCTAGTTTTATCAGAAAAGAAAAACAAAAAAATCACAGAAATTATATCCTAGATAAGAAGGTAGGCTTTCCCAAAATATAGAGAGGGCACCTACACATTTTTAGCATAGTTGGCTTCAGTGCAGGAAGACATAAAGACTAAGAGTGAGGACTGTAGAACTCAAGGAGGCAAGAATTTACAAATAAAACGTGGAATGTGAGCAATTAATATTGTACAAACTGGAGTATATGCAACCAGCAGTAGTCAAAGAACATTCCAAGTGATTACCAAAAAATTGAGAAGTCTTTAATTAATGGTCCTTAATGTTTTTGGGAAAGACATTCCTGTTGAAGCAGAACTCAGAGTACAAAAGGCAAAAATAATGTTATAAATGATATGAGTGGAACAATGAGGACTGATTCAGAATGGTGGGGATAGGATCTTCCTCTTGTCCCAGAAATTAAACTAAATTTATGACTGTGTCTTCCACTTACCGTCAAAGTCGTTCTTCTGTGGAAAGCTTGTTATTTTTGACTCTTGTACATGAAACAGTTATAGAAGGTCAATAAATAATGAGAGAAAAATTCACACATATCTTATGGATTCTCACATGAAGATAAATGAATTTAGGAAGGCATTTTTGAAAATTAGATATTCTGTCCAAATTAAAAGGACAAAATACTGCCTACTGATGAATAGCAGACATTTCTCATTATTATTATTAATTATTATTATTGCTTTGTACTTTTCCTGGTCATGGTTTATAGGTAAAAGCTCAACCATGAATAGAAGATCATCTGCAGGAATCTCAACCTACCCATCTGCCAGGCTTGGCTATATGTGACAATTTGGCTGAGCCATGATACCCAGCCATTTGCTAAAATATCACTCTGGAGGTTGCTATGGAGCCACAGTGTTTAATGAAAATAACTTTTAAGTGACTAAAATATGAGTAGTGAAAATTACCCTCCATGGTGTGGGTAGGAATCATCAAGCTGGCTGAAGAGCCAAGTTAAAAACAGACTTGCTGGGGAGATAGAACCGAGCATAAGCACTTGCCCGCAAGTGTGAGATCCTGAATTTTCTTCCCTGTACCAAAAAGAAGACTCAAATTCCCCAAAAGAAAACTTAACATCTGGACTTCAATTATTTTCACACTCAAACTTCAACATCAACTCTTCCATACAGTTTCCTCCAGCCACTCTGACAGCGTACAGAATGTAGACGTATTCTGTAAAACAAATCCTATTTTTATCTTCCTATATAAATATTTTATTGATCATGGTTTTGAAGAACTCTGAATTTGTAGGCTGGCAAGATAGCTCAGCGGACTAAGTGCCTGCTTTGGCAAGTGCAGGGTCCAGGGTTCGATCCCAGAATCCACATGCTATGCCATCCCTGGCCCCCAGGGAACACTGAACTGGTGACTCATTCTGGGCTGGAGACTCACACCTGTAATCCCAGCACTGGGGAGGCTGAAAACAGGAGGATCACTCCGAGTCTGACATGCGTAGTGAGACCCTGTACCACATACACAATAAGTAATAAGTAAAAGAAGCCTGAATTGTACACCGTCTGTCATTCTAATTATTAAATATGGCATGGGTACCAACAACAATTAGAATTTGAAACAAAGCATAGCATTTAATATTTGTTTCTAAAATGATGATATACTTAAAAGTTACAAATTTAACCAAACAGGTATAAAATCTATATGAGGAAAGTATAGTATTTTGTTTTAATATATAAAAAACCTAAATAAAGAAATAGCCCATATTTACGGAAAAACTTATTATTGTTCAAGATGTCAGTTCTTCCCAAATTGATATCCTCAGTGTGAGCCCCATCCACAAACTGACAGCATAGTTTATACAGGATGGCACAAGATCCTGAATAGTTACCAAAATGTTCAATAGCAACCCAGAAAAAACGCAAGGCTTACTGTAAAGATATAATAAACAAGGTGATGTGGTATCAGTGAAAGAACAAAAAATTCCTATGGAACAGAACAGACAAGTAGAGGGCTCTCTCCAGGGTATTCAACTGATCTTTGATAAAGGAACAAGGCTATGCAATGAAGAAAAAGTAGTATGATTTAAATAGATGGTGCTGAAATAGCGAGTATCTATAAGAAAAATGTTGCAAAAAATTATAAACTTATATGCAAAGTATGAAACAATGAAATTCATCAAATATAATACCTATGAAAATCTAGATGGCTTTGAGATTATGTTCTTAAATACAGTATTAATGGTACAATCAAAGAAAATTAATTGATAACCTGGAATGCATTAAAATTAAGTGTGGGAAGGCCAGACATACATTGAGAGAAAGTATTGGATATGAATTTGTGATAAAAGACTGCTATACACAATATGCAAAGAACTCAAAACAAATAGTAAAGAAATTGCACAATTTATTTAAAAATTTACCTACATAAAAGATTTCAGCAAAGGCAATTACTTCATCCTGCATCTGTTTCTCAATACCACATATCATTGGGAAATTATGAATTTAAACAATAATGAGATACCACTATGCATATATCACAAGTTTCAAACCCAAAACATAATAATCCCAATTTGTGTAAAGAATAGGGAGAAGCAGGGATTTTCATTCATCACTGGTAGAAATGCAAAGTGTGTAGACACTTTGGAAGACAATTTAGTAGTTCTATACAAACTAAACATATTCCTCCTGTATAATATTTCTTATTATTTGCTCAGAAAGCTTTGTGCGTATGCAAAACACTGTGCACATATATTTATAACAACTTTATTCATATTTGCCCTCATTTGGAAAAGTCTGTGCTTCCACATGTAAATGGGTACATTAACTGTGGCATGTCCATACAGCATAATATTATTCAGCTTTCATGCTGTGGAAAAAACATACTTGAATATTATCTCAAGTCATGAATAAAATACTAAGCCATGTTGCTAAGTCAAAGAAGAAAGTCTGCAAAGGTGATACACTACATGATTCTAAGCATGTGACAATTTAGAAAAGGCAAAACTAGGGAGACACTGGGCAGGGCAGACAGGTCGGCCTTCCAAGCTCCAGCTTGGCAAGTGCAAGGAGCTGGGTTTGATACCCTGCACTGAGCTACTGAACTGGCCACTGCACACACCTGCACCACACCATTGAGGAGGAGACTCTACCAAATGAGCAGTAAAATAAATTAAAAAAAAAAAAAAAAACCTAGCGAGGCACTAAAAAAGATTACTGATAACCATGGATAGTGGTGAGGGCCAAAAATTTTGGATGGGAGTGAAATTACTTTGATACTAAAAAGGTAGATAAATTCATCATTCATTTGTAAAAATCTAACAAGTGATATACACGAGTGACAAGGAAACCTAATGACAATTGTATCTTAGGCTACGATGACTGTTCATTCTAGGTTGTGATGGTTAAAAAAACTGGACTGCTCTGGTGAAGACTGCTAATAGTCAAAGGAGCTGGGAGTGTGAGCAGAGGCAAGTGCTCAGGGAATCCTGTGATTCTGCGCACCTACAACAGTTCTAAAAAGTAGTCTATGAAAAAGTCATAGGTAGTGGAACACTCCACTCTAAATCTGCAAATGCCTCATTTTCTTGCCAACTAAATTTGAGGGCAAAGCCTGCCAGTAAAATATAAATTTGAATTAACTTAAATAATAAAATAGCCTTTTGAAAACTGTCCCTTTATTTATTTGCACAGTAAATTCAGAATTGCATTGAATAAAAATAATTTTTTTGTTATGGAATTTATTGCCCAAATATAGAATGGAAATTTGGCTTAGGATCATCTCAGTGTGTAAGAATAGAGAAAGCGATTCAGGAACAGTCATTGTTTAGAGTAGACTTCTTTATTAATATTCATAAGGCTTATTACCAATACATATTGAAGGGAACCACACTGTTCTCACTTAGGTCTAAGTGTTGATCTGTATTTTTTAAATTGGAAAACTGTGTGGATATATATTCCCAGAGATCTAATGACATGAAACATATGACATTATTTGTACTCCCAAAGGTAAATTATTTCAATATGGGGATTTGGGTCTGATAGAACCAGTGACTATTTCAGAATTGTTCACCTCATAAAGAAAGTCTTTGCCCTATCAGCCATAAATAACATCACTGTCCAAGTTCAGAGTTCTCGTTTTCTTCTCTGGACATTTAGAGTTATCATATCTGTTCTCTGAGTTTAGTTTTCCTGTTGAGTTTGTTTTGGTCTGTTTGGTACAGGTAAAACATTTCACTTAGTTTGATTAAATAGAAGAATTAAACCTATTTTCTACTTGAAGATTTTCTTGTGGCTTTGACTTTAGAGATGACACCTCCCTGTTATGGAGCTGCATCACGTTAAGATTACTCTGACAGTTATGACTCACCACTCACCTTTCACACTTCCTGCTGCCAAACACTGAAGGGCTTCAAAGGGCCCCCAAACACTAGCTTTTCATTCCTACCTGAAGTTCTGGGTGACTTTCTCCTTGCACTGTTCTATCCCTACTGCCTGGCTTATTCCATGATTTTGAAAGCTTCAGTTCTTACATTCACCCTACCAGAAATCTCACTTGCCTTTACTGACAGCCTTAAAATACCATCTAGCATCTACTTAGAATCCTACCCAAATACCAGCTATATATTTCAAATGAAACTTCTAATTCTTGTTGCCAGATTGAAATCTATTTACTTAAAAAGCTGTCTCTCTTAATGAGTGAGATTTTTGTCTGGTGACTACAGATATAGATGGATACTGATATATACTTAGACACATCATTGTGCCTAAACATTATTGGGTCCATACCAGTTGCTCCAGAAATAATCAGATAAATTTAAGTAAGTGATGCACATCACTCCATATCAGTAAAGAGTTGTATTTTATATAAAATAAAAAATGTTTACTATTTCATGACCAAAATTTAATCCTAGAGAATTCAACATTTTTTATCATGATTCACCCACCCCCTAATTTTCAGCCCTCCAGCTTAAGTAAGAAGCTATTTTATTCTTGCAGTTCCTGCTAGTACAGTCACTGTAATAGGAATGCTTTAATGCAAGTAGGATTTGCTCAGACATCAATAAACTCCAAAGGCTCCCTGAGGGCCAGTTGTAGTGTCAATAAAGACTCATAATGACTTGCTCCTTGGAGCATTTAGATCCAGCCCCTTACCTTGCTCTGTTGCAGAGACAAAGCTCTGAGAATGTATCGGATCTTAGCTTCCTGTGTCCTAGATGAAGAATGGTCAGCCCTGGCAAGGGACAATCATTTGAGGAGTTTGATTTAAAATTAAATAGAAGAATTAAACCTATTTTCTACTTGAAGAAAATAGCATCCTACTGCATGCTAGGCCTTCACTCTACCCGGATTCTGTTGAGCTATCATCCCTCACTTTGGGGCCTCTGATTGTTAAACAAGGGCACAACCTGTTCTTATCTTAAGCTGTCTGGGAAGAGGTAATTTAGTTTCTCCTCTGGGCTCCTGAGGGCCTGGGAATTGATGATGTGCCTCACCATTTCCGGCCAGGAAACCTGTTAGCTCCAACAGGCAACAATGGCTGACTCCCTTCAGCTTGAAGGAATGTGGAATTTGAGATCTTGGGACCTGAACAACCAGACAGCACAGGAGTCCTGTCTTTGGTGCCTGAAGAGCCCCAACTTCATGACAAGGTGTTCTTTGACCTAAGTAGTGAGGACAGGAAACCAAAGTTCAGTGGAGAGTTGCTGGCACTGAAAATTTGAACACAGAACCCAAAAAGTGCCTCTGCCATGTCATACAATAAGGTAGGAGGGAGCAGAGAGTGAGAAAGAAGGGGCTTAGACGAATCAGATCAGTGTAACTTTCAGAGAAAGAACTGTGCTTCCTTCTTTCTGGCTACTTTCTGGGCTGGATTAATGAGCTGGTGGGTGTGCTTGAATTTAAGAGGTCTGCTGTAGGTATGCAGGTGTTGATGTTTCCCCCTTCAGAATCCTGTGAGTTAAGTGTATTTTAAATGCTATTAAAGTTTTCTTGACTTCTTCGTGAGCAGTTTCCAAATGACAATGAGTCACATAAATATCCCTGAAGTTCCTAAGGACAATTCTGTCATCACTTGTTCCTCCGCGGGATCTTGAGCAGGGGTCGTCATCTACTGTTCATTGTGAATAAGCGATCTGCTAATTGGCTCGTGCATGCACCTGTACTTTCGCAATTGAGCTGAGCACGGAATACTAAGGTTTCCCCGTCTTCCCCTTCTCCGCTTCACTCTCCCTGGAGGGCGTGTATTCCCCTGTGCGCCTTTGGATGTTTAGAGATAGACGCTTGGAGAAAGCAGTCCCTCCTGTAAGCCCCAGCTCCATCTAAAGCAGCATTCCTCCCACCGGACCCGCCTGTGATCTTTTCCCAGCTGAAGTGTACGCTCCAAACCGATGCCCCCAGACTGTCTTGGCGTTCCCGGGCACAGAGAGCGAGCTCTTTGGTGTCCTAGGAGATGGTGCATGTGCCTGCGGGTGTGTGTCTGTCTGTCAGTGTGCGTGCGTGAGCGCGCGCGCACCCGACCGCGAGCTTCCTCCCCGGCCCATCGCTCACTGAGCCGGCGACGTTACTCTGCGAGCAGCCGCCAGCAACGCGAGGCAACAGCAGCCTCCGCCTCCTCCACCCGGTGATTGGCTGGCTTTGCTCATCACTTCCCTGCTAGCGAGAGGGAAGGGCCAGCTACGCCCCCGAACCCAGCTGCAGAAGCGGCCGCCACCTCCGAAGCACAAGGTGTCACCTCGCAAAAGGATCCTGAGCCCCGGAAAGGCGGCGCGAGCGACCCGGCAGGGCTGGCGCGAACTGCGCGCCGTGCGCTGGGCAGCTCGGGAGCTCCGGGACCGTGGCCTCAGCGGCGGACCCCAGGGACCCGATCCGGGGATCCCGGCTCCACACTCTCCTCGCGTTTTTCAGATCCACTTCTCTCCCCGACTCTTGCCCCAAAACGGAGCCTTTATATCCAGAGAAGGTGCGGGAGCCGGAGCAGCCCGGACTTTCCTGGGCACCCAAGATGCGCTCCATTAGGAAGAGGTGGACGATCTGCACTATAAGTCTGCTCCTGATCTTTTATAAGACAAAAGAAATAGCAAGAACTGAGGAGCACCAGGAGACGCAACTCATCGGGTAAATGAAAGCTCCATTTCGGGTTATGACCCAAAGTCAAGCTGTAAATGCAATGTGTGTATCGCGTTGAGCTATGGTTGGGATACTTATGTGTGTGTGCGCTGGAGCTCAGCTCCTGGTAGCGATTCTTGTGAACTAAATAACAAAGGCTGTTGTTGAGGTGTGAGTATGCGCGTGTGCGTGTGTCTCTGTGTTTCTCCACCGCCAGTTCAACTTGCCCAGTACAGGGTGTAGCGTTGGTGGTGACACTTGTATTGGTACCGGGTACCTCACGCCAGAGAAGTCACTGCAGAAGTGTCAACAAAAACGTTTGCCCTTGTCCTTTAAATCCGTGGGCAGAACTCAGTCTCTGTTCAACAAACGGCGTCCTTCCTTTTTTTCTGTGTCCTGCAATGTCGGGGAGAAAGGAGGGGAGCTGATTTCCTGAAAGATTAAAGTTAAAACCCACATAGAAGGAAATTGGTATCCTCTGTTTCTCTACTTTTTTGTTTGTTTGCTTCTGTCTGGCCTTGGGTAGATGTGTTTATTTTCATTTGAATTAGACATACTAGTACCACTACCAAAGATAATTCTTTATTTGCTTGTTCAGGGATAAAACGCAGTGCTCTTTTAGAAAGAAGCTGGGCTACTGTATCTTCACCAACTGTACTGTTGCTATTTCTTTAGTTTGTCTGGATGAGTTCAGACTCTTCCCCCGCCCTAGTATGTTCTCTAAATACCGCGCTTCCTTCCTCCCTCCCCTCAGCCTTTTAAGTTTGCTGAGGGGGTGGTGCAACTTTGTTGCCCGACAGACCTTGGAAGCTTTTTCTGAGGATGGGAACCTGGTTGTCAACTCTGTTCAAAGTCCTGTTTCGGAAATCCTCCCTGGTTGGGAGACGTCCGCTGGCGGAAAGGCTAACAGAGGTGCCCTCCTGGATTTTATTTTCTGACACTGATTAAAACGAAGGGACTTTGCCATTTTGTGTGTGTGCGCGTGTGCGCGTGTGCGTGCGTGTGTGTGTGTGTGTGTGTGTGTTGCAACTGCTGAAATACCCGTTCTTAAACTTCATAGAGTCCGTTTCTTAATATTCCTGCTCCTCCCTAAGTAATGAGCATTTAAGTGAGCAAAAGGACAGGTTCATCTTTACAGCCCGAGCGGCTGCTCTGAAGAAAGCCAGGGTAATAGCGCTACAGTCAGGAGGGAAAGGCGGAGAATGAAAAGCAAATAAGGAATGACTGAATGGTCCGCATACATCAACAAATCTATTCAGGGTCTATTCTTGAGAAAGAAGAAAAATATGAAAGAACGCCATGAGGTCGTTTACACAGGAGTGGGCGGCTTGAGAACCGGTCCTGTGAATTGTCCGAGGCGGACTGGGGCGGGGTGTGCGCAGCGCCCGCAGACCTGTGCGGCTCAGGCAGACAAAGGGGCGCTCGGGAGGCGCCGGCCCGCGCGGGCGTGAGGGTCGAGGCTCTTTGTTCCCCGCGCGCCGTGGGCTCGGGAGAAGCCTGCGCGTAGACAAAGCGCCAGAGCCCGGCCGGGACGCCCCGGGTCTGAGCCCGGTGGGCGGGGTGGGGCTGACGCAGCCCGGGCGCCCTGGCCGGCCGCTGCCTGCCGGCCCCATCCCGGCTGGCAGCAGCAGCAGCAGCCGCAGCCGCGGGTCCTCCGGACTCTTCCCGGTTAGGCTCGGCCCATGCACCCGGGAGGAAGGGGCGGCGCAGCAGCGAGCAGCCGGTGGGGCTGGGCGTCCCCGGGCAGCCTTTGCGCGCTGAGCCCCCGCCGCTCCCCCGTAGGCAGCGTGCGAGTTAACCCCGCGGGCAGAGAGGTGCTCCGGGCCTGCCCCTCCTCCCAGAGGGGGGGGCAGCGGGGCGGACCGAGCCAGACAGTGGAGGGATCGGCCCTCTTCCTTTAAAACAAACAATTCTCTCTTGCTGCTCTTCCCCCCCGCAGCGCCTCCTCCTTAATTAAAACCCGCCGTTGAGCTTGGGGCGGGGGCGCAGGCCCAGCCGGCGGGGGGCGTCACGCACGTGTCCCTGGCGTCCCGGCTGTGGCGCGGACCTCCGGGCTGGCGCTGTTGCGCGGAGAGGTGGAGGAGGGCAACGCTCGTCCTGGGCAAACGTCCTCTTTTTCTCCGGGATGAGATATTCAGTGGGAAAGCGTGGGATCCCAACGCCTGATTTTACCTTCCCAATAGTGGAGAAGTTGAGTGATCAAATCAATCACCCCACTAACTCGCTTTGCACCCCAGCCACGTGGAGAGGCCGATTTAAAATGAGTTGAATTAGCTGGGAGGTTTGGTCCAGGCGCTTACAAGGAAAGTAACAGAGGCAGCCTCTGGCCTTTGGGGGGCACTGCGTTCCTTATGGGTGGCCTGGAGTTTCAACGCGAGGCCTTGCATAGTCCTTTAATCTTAACTACATTCCTCTAAATTCATTTTCAGTTTTCAGCGTGCATATTTGTTTATCAATAGGTATGCAGTCTTTTTGTCTTTTCAACGCCTCTGCTACATTGAATCAGCTCCAGGTCTAGGCTAGAGTTAATGTAGCAGTAGTCTTCTTGGACACCATGGAGCATGTAGAGGGGAAGGAAGAGCAGCCCAGCTTTTCCCACGAAGGCCGCCTTCTGGAAGGCCTCCTTCTCGTACTTCCAGTGGAACTCAAGCAGCACGTTTAAAAGGAAGCGGGGATTATTCCAGAGCTGGTCAAGTAATGATAGGATACCTAAAAGTGCTATTTTCTTCCACATTTATTAATCGGTTCGTATGATTACTTAATGAAATTTAACCCAAAAGGCATTGCTAATATTCAGGGATCTGTTCTTGATTTTGTTTGTTTGTTTTCTTAATGGGCCTTGCAGTGGGCTATAGTTAATTGGCTCTTCCTACACTTTGAAATATTTTTGATAAAGATTTTCAAGACTTGGGTAGAGCTGGACATGGTATCCCAGGACTCTGGAGGCTGAGGCGTATTAAGGCAAGTTTGAGGCCAGCTGGAATACATGATGCAACCTATCTCTGAAAAACAAAAACGAAACAAATCCTTGCACAGATAAGACATGTAGGTATGCTCATTTAATGAAAGAACAAAAAACTGGTGTCACAGATAGTTCTGATGGTTCCTTTTTTTGGACTTGCTACACATTATTTCCTGGTTGATGAAAAATGAGACTGTGACTTACCCTTCTTATCATCTAGAGACATCCATGTAAGGTAAAAGATGGCCTCCTTTGCGTTAAGTTGTTAACTGATCTGCAGTATGAGTTCTGAAATCAATGATAGGATTGGCAGCGGTGTGGAGCACTCATGTCCCATTTTGGGTATTTCTAACACCAGCCTAGTTTCACGTTGCTCAGGGGTGACCACACTTCTGCCAGTCAAGATTTCTAGAACTGGTGCTTTACTTCGCTTCTATATTTTCAATTCTACCAAAAGCTATGAGCGATAAGTGAAGGCAGAACATCTCATCTTTATTTTGAGTAGTTTGGGACATGGGAATAAAAGCACAAAATTGCCTTCTGTTTGTGCTCAAGCAATTCTTTTCTTTTAAATCACTTTTAAAGTTTTAAATTAAGGAGGAAGTTTCACTTGGTCCAAAGGGAACATATTCATTCCAAAGCCGAGGCTGGAAAAGTATCTGTGGAGTTGAATGCAGAACTTTGGGGAACCTGTTTCCAGAACCGAAATCAATCATATTTTTTATGTACCGCAGAGCTAACAGGATAAATTGTGTGAAGCCAGGAAGCTCACATCAAAGACAAAAGCACTGTTCATAGCACACAAGAATCCTAAACACTAATTCTGCTCACTGGTTTGTCACAGATGACCTTACACCTGCACGGTTGCATAGAAACAAGATTACTCGGCTATAATTGCCTTATGTTGAGTGACTTCTTTGATGAGTTTTGTGATTGTTCCTTTAAAAGTACACATCAAATATTTTTATGCTTATCTTTATGCAAAAAAAAAATGTTTTCAGTGCAGCTGTTCAAAAGTCACATCCCAGCTGGAGTGAGGAAAAGCAAGGGGTGACAGCATCTTCTTGCCTTGCGTTCATGGGAAGCAACTTTTTCCAAAGACAGAAATGCTACAAAGGTCACATGTGGAAAAACCCTTGAGACACATTTAACTTTATACAAAAACATTCTCCAGAGGTCCAGACTGCCCTAAACATGGGCTTATTACTCATGAGTTCCATTGGCTCTACACAAGTAGGAGTGTGACTACTTGTAGGTACTTCTGTTCGGAGTTCTTCTCCTATCACGACTTCAGTAAAACATAATACATACAGCAGAGTAATATCTTAGCACTGTATTCATATAAAATGGTTATAACGTTTAAAAGTCATTTTTGGATGATGTGCAAAAAGATTCCATGCACCCTAGTACTCACAACAATCACTAGGTAAAAAGATATCTATAGGTCAGTGGAACAATCTTCTACAAATTAAAGGAAAGATACGCGTATATATACATTTTTATCTTTATGAGAATTTATTGGTGATGTATAATAACAGTAACCTATGGAAGAAAATGGTGATATTAACTGACCAGTTATTAATGGTGAAAAGTAGAAAAATAATGGTGCCTGCTGGTTCTGTTCCTGTTGTTGTTTTGCTTTTTAGTATCCCCCTCCCCAGGGTCTTGCAGTGTAGTCCACTGAATTGAACTCACTTTTTATCACTGTGCAGTCCAGACTGGGCTTGCATTCAAGATGGTACTCCTGCTTCAACTTCCCAAAAGCTGGAGTTAGAGTCTGGCCAGAGACTCCAGCTTTGAAAGGACTCTTAAAGCCATGCAATGTACAGTGTCAAGGTTGACTTTTATGTTTATCCATATTTTAATTAGCATGTAAATATTATCATTAATGTGTGACATGAATACTGACTTATGGGCCACTGAACGGAAAAAATGCTCTGTGCTCTCTTACATCCTAATGACTTCTATAAAATTATTATTAGCTGTGCACAGGCATATAAATACATCATTGTCACCTGTAAGATAGTTTAAAGCATTACTTTTATAGAGTTCTGAATTTTACAAGGCATGATTTCATGTGATGCTTTGAGCTGCTTCAAATTTAAGCTACATGTTTAAAAAAGAATGCAAACCAAAATATCAAAGTATAAGCCTTCAACTATAGAATTCATTCAACAGCTGCTATACAAGAGAAGGTTCCATTGATAGTAGGCGAGGAAAGCCTACATAAAGAGCACAGATTTAGAATTCGTGTTTGAACCAGTAGTCATGTTACTTTTTTACTATGCTTTTGAGATGCAAAAAATTAAAAGGTGATATGTAAAGAAGTAAATGTGTATTCTGAGAGGGCTGTGTTTTTTGTTTCTGTACTATAAAAGTACTGTACTTTTTCACTGTGAATCTGAATCAGATTCATTTGCAAAGAAACAACAAAATAGTCCTTTGAGTAATGTATTGTGGAGCTGAAAACGTCTTCCTGGTACAAATGACATCAAAGATGTCCCTCAAAATGATGAGGCCTGCCACCCTGCAGTGGTATGATGACACATGGTCTGCTAGCCTCTTGCTGTGGACTGAGTGTGGGTGGGATTTCAAGGTTACACAACAGCTATTGTGGTCCAGAAAGACCTTGTCTAGAAACAGAAGGCTTCCTAGTCGTACACATAACCATTCTGAATCCTTACTCTGAAACAAAAGCTCTTGACATTGTTTTTAAATGTCTTCTTTGAAAGTAAAATTAACCTTTGAGGTCACAGTTACAGAGATGTTGAATACTTTGCCAAACATCCTGTCTATTGTGTAAGAAAAGTTATTTGGGGGAGCAGTAGGAAATAGAGCTTTGATGAGAATTCTGTTTGTTTTCTTTAATTCTAAAGAGGTCTTTGTTTTTCTTTTATATGAAAACAATTAAAGTTAAAATTGAATGCAGGGGCCAGAGAGGTAGCTCAGCAATCTAAGCACCTGTCTGGCAGACACAAGGACCCAGAACCCATACTGGGTATTTCATGCTGTGCCGGCCCTGCCTTGGGCCCCCTCAACCTGGTCACCTAAACCAGAGGGGGTGGTGCACACCTGTAATCCCAGCACTGGGGAGGCTGAGACAGGAGGATCACTATGAGTCCAAGCTGTGTAGCAAAACCCTATCTTATGAAATACATAAAATTATAAACAAATAAGTAATGAATGTAGGTAGGCTTTTGAGATAAGGCCACTTGCACATAATTCTTACAACACCTTTCATTGTTCTTGTACTTTTCCAACCTGTAGAAATTTATTCATCCATGATATATCGTATTATGTATTGTGTAACGAAAATGCTTCTTCTGTTCACAAAGCTGGCATTTTTATCTTGTTCCAGAGATGGTGAATTGTGTTTGAGCCGATCACTTGTCAATAGCTCTGATAAAATTATTCGAAAGGCGGGCTCATCAATCTTCCAGCACTCCATAGAAGGATGGAAGATCAATTCCTCTTTGGTCTTGGAGATAAGGTGAGTTTCTTTATTAAGACATAATAAATTTCACATCAAGTTCTCAAATATGTTGGACTTGAAAAGTTATACTGAGAGTCTGATTTATAAGTTAAGTGTGAATATTTTAGTGAAAAGCGCGAACCAGCTGTTTCATGTTGTTCACCGAAGAATGTGAATCCATATAAATGAAATGATTACATAGTATAGATTAAAAAAGTACAATGCATAGATTTGAATAGACAGATTTTGAGCTGAACAGGTAGGATGAAGCACCTGCCTGGTAAGCTCAAAGACCCAATTTCAATCCCTGGTACATATAGGCCACCAAAACCAGGCATGGTGGCACACGCCTGTAATCCCAGTGTTGGGGAGGCTGAGACAAGAGGATCATTTCGAGTCTGAGCTGTGTAATGAGACCCTGTATCAAGTAAATAAACAAACAAATAAATGATTTAAAATGAATATGTAATATTTATGCTAATGAAATAAAATTCAACAAAATACTAATATTTGCATAACTTTATACTATTACTCATAATGGAAGTATTTTTAGAATTAGGTTTGAGTTCTTCCTTGAGACTTTATTCAGATGTTATGTTGTTTCACCTAAATGGAAATAAAGACTACAATACATATTTTGTTGGTGATTATGAATACATTTCACTTATCCTGTGCAGTTATATCAGTAAAAGTTCATGTGGAAAATGGACAAAAGTCAAGAAATAATCTTTACAGAATACTAGTTCATTTATTAAACAAGGGATTTAAGCATTTAAACTATTACTAATGAGAAAGAATGTTTTAAAACAAGAGGAAATGAACAGATTAGTCTTTTTCTATAGTTGCATTACATGGCTGCATTTGTTGACATGCTTAAATAATAACATTTCAGTAAAACAACTAAAATTTCAAGAGACTTTTTTTGTCATTTTAAGAAGATTGAAAAACTAGATAAAGCATTAGAAGCAATATAGTATTTCAGAAAATAAGATGATAGGAACTCAGCAGTGGTTGATATGATACACATTGTTGCCTTCCACTTTTATCTAAGAAAATCATTGCAATTTTCTAATATGGAAAATGCACATTATTCAATGGCTGGATATTTACATATTTTGTAAGAGTATCTTACTGATTGAAAGATTAATCAAACCCAGGCTCATCAACTTGCCTGGATTGCTATATACCCAGTGCTTGGTTCATGCCCACACATAGTTGTAAGAAACCTGGAATAAGAAAGTTTAATACCGATCCTTAGAGAATGCACAGTTCATTTTGGCAAAAGCACTTGAGGTAGGTTGAAATTTACTTAAAGTTATTTGAAACTAAAGAGGTAGATGTCAGATAAAGACAGGAACCGTGAGTCTACTTCCTATTAAACTTCGGGAAGAGATAGCAACTGGAAACAGGAATCATATCAACTTGACATGTTGTACGTTTGAGCGCTTATCATTTAAGGAAAGCTTTCTGTATTTGTGGGCCTAAGACAAGAATGGAGAGATTTGTAGAGTCTGATGATCTATAATTTGGTTTCTCCTGGGTAGAATATGGGTTGAAAATGAACTCTATTTAAACTGAATAAAATAAATATTTTAAAAATTGACATTCAAAAAAATCGGGAAATTCTTTCTGGAAGTATGGGTTTTTAGATCTCTCCAGGAATGTGAAGATGACAATTGGGACCTATGTTCTTCCTGACAGGTAGTGAGCAGAAGCCAGGAGGAGAAGTATTACTCCCTCCAGCCTGACAATTGCCCACCCCGCACGGACTCTGCGCTTCCCCCCGTACCAATGTAGTGTTTTCATCTCTCACACCCCCAAGCTCACTGTAAAGTTTAGAAACCCTGTAAGAAATGAGATCTTTATAAGGAATGGTGTCCTTCAGCGTCATACATCCAGATATGACTTAGTTTAAGGATTCATATTTCTTGGGGATAGATTAGAAAGTTAGAAATATGTATGATCCAAAAGAAAACTTGGATTTGCAGCACGTTTGCACAGAGAACCTCAAGTTGGATGGCTTAGCAAAAGAGAGCAATTAATTTAGGCGACATGGATCAAAGAAAGTGATGGAAAAAGATAGCATAAAATAAGAAACTGTGATACTTGAATGAATGTATATAGCCATGTTAAATAGTATATCAGATAAACCAAACTCTACCATGTAAATTCTCAGTAATAGATACTAGTTTAATTATTACTTCCATCCATACCTTTCAATGTCTGTACAAATATTAATACTGTAGCTGTTCTTCTGACTACAGGTACATATTTAGTTTTATTGTAATGGTTTATTTTTTATCATTGTAAACTAAGAGATGTCATATTTTTACTGTGCTAGATATTGTGCTGAGCCAATCATACTGAGAGATTACTTGACCATGTTAACATTTGTGACTTGACTTTTTTTCCTTTTTGGATTATTTCTTCTAATTTTCATATACTAATTAAAATAAATTCACAAACATAGATGTTTTGAAATGTATAAGCTCCTCATCAGAACACCTTTATCACATAATTAAAAACTATTTTCAACACTTAATATATATGTATCAAAATTCCTAAGGAGATAAGATTTTTGCCAGTTAACTGAACATAAATGCAAATTTGTCTATGCTTACCTCTCAGAAAGAAGGTGCCACTACATGCATAGACTTACTTTAGGGTAAAGTTCTATGTACAATATTTACACCACCTCTTACTTCTTGTGATTAAATGGCCAATATAGCTGAATTTGGGAAAGAAGTCTTAGTAGATAAAAAGCCAGTTTTATTTGTCTGTTCAGCCAGGGTGTCATTAGGAAGTACGTTTTTTGTAATATAATATTATATTGTAATACAAATAAAGTGAATCATTCAAATGTGTGATTACATAATGCATAGTATGTTTTTTACTCTAAAATAACAACCAATATTATTCAGCAAATATTACCAAATTTGGGCTAAGCCTTAGATGACAACCTAGGGCATACAGAACAGTAAAATTTCCTTAAGTATCTTGGATAATATTATTTTTTGATTTGGCTATGAATATTTAGGGTTTTTCTTTTTATATTAAAATGTTACCAACTATAACATCTTCAGAAATCCTGATCAGTCAACAAATCTGATTTTTTTAGAGACTTTAGGATAAAAATTGGCATATTCTTTCTCTTTACTGAATGCATAAGAAAAAGAACATTTATATATTTTTTTCTTTGTGTTGCTACTGAAGGGATTGATTCAGTGATGGGGGGTGGTCTGGAGTCTCTACCTAGAGATTGCAAACTTTGACGACCGTATGTATCAGAAACTAATTTGCTTTTTAACTTCTCATGCATTGTGACACATTAATTTCTGATTAATTTGGTGCTGTTCAGCTTAAATTTTAGTTGCTACAGCACATGTGCTTGTTGTTGACAGGAAAACTACACAGAAGAAAGAGTGGCATCTGGCAATAGGTTAGTTACAAGTAAAAAAAAAAACAGTGTTTAGTAAACCAGGCTTGTGGCCCACTGTGGCTGCTATTTCAAGCCATGTGTTTTGTTGAAAGGGAAGTTGTAGTTGAAAATTCAGTTGAAAGGTTTCATGCAGAATTTATTCCTGTCAGCCTAACAGACTAAACCAACCTTTCAGTTTAAGCTAGGATGGCTTAACAGAAAAGAATTTGTATGACTAATATTTTTAGTGTCACTGAAAACAAAACACTTTCAGAATCTTTTCAGTTATCTTTAACATTCAACGGAGGTTTCAGAAGTTGCAGTTACGGACCTCTGAGGAACCTCCTTGTTCTTCCAAGTCATGCACAGAAACTCAGCTCCCGCTTTGAATATTGGGTTGTAACTTGATTACAAATTAACAAAAGTTATAAGGCTATCTGTCATACATTGGTATTAGCTTTTGTTTATTCAACTTTCTGTAGAGGTCAGATAATAAATTTAGTTTTTCACCCAATTTTCCATGGCCTTATTTCTGAAAGAGTTTTGTTTACACTGCTGATAAATAGTGTTAAATTTTTGTCAATCTTGTTCTGAGCATTAGCATGTGTGCTCTTTTTTGGGGGGGAATGCTAAAAGTACTGCTTACATGCCCTCAATAGCTTATTATATATAAGTTAAAATTCTATTCTTACTTCCCCTAACATACTTATAATCTCACTATCAACTATACTTAACAAATACACAGAGCATTTTATGGTTCATTTTATCTATTATCTAAAAGATATCTTCAGCCTGCTTGGGAGAGAAAAATCCTAACCTCTCCTTCCTGTTTTCAAAGAGTATTAACTTACATCACAATATTATTCCCTGGTAATTATTTTCTGCCTTTCATCCCCTTAGAGCCAACAAATGTATCTCAGAAAATTTTCCACACTTATATTTAACCCCTAAAATAGAAACTAAATGTTCTGTTGAGTGTAAGAACAGTAACGTACTGGAGCCAGTCAAGTTCTCTTTTTTCCCCCTTTTCAGTTTAAAAAAGCAAATAGTATACCTAACTCCCATTTTGAATTTTTCCTAAGAAACTTTTACGCTTTGATTAGTTTGAGTCACTGGTTTTTATTTCTTTGGAAAGCATTTTTACCACTACTTTAGAAAAATACTAAACCTTTAACACAGCCCTGGAAGAACATAGAAGTTCTCACTAAAATTTAATAATTTTTTGCCTCTTTAAGCAGTATTTTCTTCCAGAGATCACAAGATAGTACATGTAAGCTTTTCTCAGGTCACATAGGCCCCTTTTCATAGAATTTTTCAAAAAAAATGAATAAAATAGAGATGCTTAGTTATACTCAGAAATTTAGAAAATCTTTCAGGTGTTTGGGCTGTTTCCTATTACAAGAAAAGACACAACAGTTGGAAGGCCCTTGCAGTTGGTTGAATGTTATGCAAGTGCTCACTTCGTTGATGGGTAAAGTGGCTTTTCCTTCACAGTTACCAGGTTTTCTTCCATATCTAGACCTGTAATGTGTTTAGCTCAGACTTACACACCTGCCAGCCTCTATGAACACATGTCTTGAAGATCAGTGACAGCACCCGCTCCAAGCGCACTCAAAGGAAAATGACGAGATTATGTGGTTGGATGGTTTAGCCACAGCCATGCACTGTGTACTTCAGAGATAGCCATGCCGTTTTCACAGAAAATGAGAGGTGTTTGTTGAAATCTAGGTGTCAATATATTAACTTTCCACAGACAAATAAGGGACAGCTAATAAGTAGCTGCAAAAATTCTGTGTTTTGCCAATTTGGGTGCTAATTATTAACTTTTATAAAAAAATCACAAAAGTGACATAGTGGGACGTAATGAAAGACTTTTATATTGCTTCAGTTCATAAGCCCATCTTGAGGATTTTAAATGTAGCTCTATTATGTAATCTTTATGTTGTTAAAATAAACTGTCATAGCACATGGTAGCATTTCTGGTAATTTTTCTGTTTTCTTTTGTAGAGTATTTTTTCAGAATCTCCTCTGCAAATTAAGTTTAGATGCATATTTTTTCCCCAAAAAGCTAATAGGTAATCTCTTCTCTGTACAGAATTTTCAATCATTTGGTTTTCTAATTAGATCACACATTAATCTGGAATTGGTTTAGTCAAAGCCAAAGAAAATGAGAAGGTTATTATCTTGTTAAGTTATAGCTCTCATTGCCAATCATCTTTCTAGATGATGAGTGTAAGCTGGTGAATTCTCTTGGTAATCACAAATGGAGGTTGTTTGTTTTTAGTTTTAAAAACTTACTACTTACACTGAAGCTTAATCAATAATATCCATAGGGCTGACCAAATAGCTCAGCAGATTAAAGTGCCTGAAAGTGGGCACAGGTGCTAGAGTTCGATATCCGGTCTTGCAGTGCCAGCCCCACCCCTGGGGTGCACTGAGATGGCAATTGAGCCTGGGCATGGTGGCACATGCCTGTAATCCCAGCTTTTAGGAGGCTGTAAATAGACAGATCAGTACAAGTCTGATCTAGGACTCTGAACACCCTGTAGACCTTTCCCTAAAATACAAAAAAAGAGGAAAATATGTGAGACCATAAATTTTATAACAATGACACTTGTTTTGTCACTTCAAAAACATAATCACACACATATGCCTAGGCAAATTAGTCATTTAATGAGACCTTGTATTGAAATAAACAGTTTTCACAAAAGGCTGAAGATATTATTCAGTGCAAAGGTCTTGGATTTAATTTTCACTAACACAAAAATAGTTACAATGAAAATGCATCGGGAATAATATTCATTCTCAACACTGTGTCAGCTTTTCTCCTTACCTATTTGGTGAGCTATGGATGAGATTGTTGCACATTTTTATAGGCCATTACCGTATGACAATATAACTTTCTCAAGACCTTACCGGGATTCTGAGCTATTACTTTGTAGTTGGGTTCAGATATAAATAAATAATAATAAGACATTTGGGCTTTGCTCTTCCAATTATTCAGTTATCGTTTGCTTCCATAAACTTAATAGCAGCTGCCCATTTGCCATTTCAATCTCTAGACTCATGTTAAAAGTCAACATCCCTTTTTCATGCTAAAATGACTCTGATTTACAGTTATGATCTATTGTTAATTGGGTGAAAGAAAAACAGAGGCTCAAATTATTAGACTTCAGTTTAGATTACAAATCATTGCCGCAGATGTTTTTCCTTTCAGCTTAGTTTGCAGCTGGATTATGTCATGCCTGATTTCACCTCTTTCAGACCCTTTGAAGAGGAACAGTCAACATGCACCAACCTGGGAGCATTTCTAACTCATACCCAATGGCAACTGATTTGCTAGGCAGAAGACTCCACTTCCTCGCTGTGGCAGACTGTAACTGTATCAAGTGCTTTTGCTACACTTGTCAGGGACCATCAGTTTCTCAACCTGCTATTTTCTCATTTTTCAGAATTCAGCTATCTAGGATATGCATATTTTTCACATGTTGTAGCATTTCAGATTTTGTGATCAAAGTACATACTAGGTATTTGATAACATGAGCTTCTATGAAAAAAAAAAAATCTAAGAGGTGGTGGCCAAACAGATTGTAAGTGGTTTTACTTCTGTGTCATTCAGCCATACACACAAGCTACTCCATCCCACTTAGGAAAGCTAACTCCTATGACCAAGCTTGGCTGTATTTACATTTCTTAAAATTGAAAGTTCCAACTGAGCATTAATTTCTCACTAAAACCTTGAAGAGGGTTGACCAAGTAGCTCAGCGAATTAAAGTGCCTGCAAGCAGACACAGGTGCCTGAGGTTTGGATCCCCAGGCCTGCCTTGCTGGTCCATCCCTGGGGCACACTGAAACAGCAATTGGGACTGGGCTTGGTGGCACATGCCTGTAATCCCAGCTCTTGAGAGGCTGTAAGCAGGTGGATCACTACAAGTCCCATCTAGTAGTGAGACTCTGAACAGTCTCTAGTCCCTTCTCTAAGAATACAAAAAAACCCAAAAAACAAACAAACAAACAAACAAAAACCCTTGAAGATTCAGGGTTAAGGAGATTGTTTGTCAGCATAAGTGCCTTCCTGGCATGCTCAAGAACCCTCTGGTACCGCATACATTGCCGACAGTCACCAAAACTGGGCATGGTGGTGTACCCCTATTATCCCAGCACTGTGGAGGCTGTGACAGGAGGACCACGATGAGTCTGAACTGTGTAGCAAGACCCTATGCCAAATAAGTTAATAATAATAACAACAACAACAATAATAATAATAATAATAATAATAATAAACTGAAGATTCAAACAGTAAAAGGAAGGATGGAAGAAAGGACAAAAGCAATTGATGCTCTGCCGTATGTAACCCAGTACCTCATCCAAGACTTGCATTACTGCATTGGTCTTATTTCCTGCAAACTTGAGCTGAGAAGAAAGCTTCCAGATACATTTAGTGACATAATTTCCCATTTTCTTCACATGTTTATAAAATGTAGATGAATTTTAGAAACACATGTACCTATTGGAAAGGTCAGTATATTTATTAGAAAGATCATGATATTAACTATGGCATAAGTTGAAAATACTTATATTCTTTCTACTTATCTTAATTAGACTAAAATAAGTGAAGTAAATTACTATAGAAAATGGAAAGTGAGTAGTAGAGCATCCAATTAATGGAAATTCAAGTTTTTAAGAAATTGATTTTCCATGATATATTTTCATATACTGTGCTTTGTTCTCTAAAATATGTATATATACTATACTAACAAAACTGTTATAAACTCTGTTCAAATCACTTTTAAAAACATTCAATTGCCTATAGATTATACGTAATTGATTGATGTAATTATCGCCTCATCAAATTCAAGACCAGTGATGTGCTAACTCATGTTACGTGCTTGGACAATGACATCAGCAGTCCCTGGACATGGGGTAATGCAAAACTTTACTTGTGTTTCAAACATAGGAAGAACATCCTTCGATTCTTAGATGCGGAACGAGACGTCTCGGTGGTGAAGAGCAGCTTTAAGCCGGGCGATGTCATACACTACGTGCTGGACAGGCGCCGGACACTAAATATTTCCCATAATCTGCACAGCCTCCTACCTGAAGTTTCACCAATGAAAAATCGTCGGTTTAAGACCTGTGCAGTTGTCGGCAACTCTGGTATTCTGCTAGAGAGTGGATGTGGAAAGGAGATCGACAGTCATAATTTTGTAATAAGGTAAGTGAGCACCTTCTGTTGCTGAAGATTTTATTTTCAAAGAACTCTTAGAAATGGAAAGCTGGCAGAAATGTTCAAATTTAAAAATCAACACAAAATTTTATTTATTACCCAAACATTTATCTATGGATATGCTTTCCTGTGTTATACTCAGACCTATATTTACCTTGGAATAAAAAATTAAAATGACTGGATCATCAGATAGAAAGCTGAACTCCCTGTTACAATGATTCTTAGCAGTGTTGAAGAGGGGGGAGAAAACATCACTTTTACTACATTTAGTATTCAAATAATAATTTTGTAAAACCTCATCTTTATAATCATTAGTTTGGTATAACTTCATTTGTTTCATAAAGATTGTGGACATTATTTGCAGTGATGACATGCATGTAAGCTCACTTTGCTTTTTTGTAAATAATTGACATTGTAAGAAAATGTTCTAATAAATTAACTGAGCACTTTAGTCTTCTCAGCTATCTAGCCAGTTCTAAATATTTTTTTTAAAAAGGTGATTAATACTAGAGGACAGTGATCTGACCATGCTAAGTTTTGCTCCTGTATCCCTCTCAGCTTTGGCCCTGGGACTTACTGAAGCTGTTAATTTAGCCCCACCTCTGACAATGCAGATTGCTTTTAAGTGTGAGCAATGAGAGAGACCTGATAATGCTATTTCTCTAGTGTAATGTCAGCTTATTGATAGTACTTTCTGCTCTGTGGCCTGATTTCTATAGACCAAATCCCTTGAATTATTCCAATTTACAATTACCAAGTTATCTCACAAAGCATTGCGTCTCTGGTGAGAACAAATCTACCGTCTTTCTGTCCTAAAAGTGACAGGTGATTGATCGTCCTGTCTTTGTACCACTCTCTAGCTTTCATTTGTCTTCCATTCATTTCAGAGAAACTGTACAGCCTATACTGTATCTCACTCTTTTATTAGTCAAATTTCAGATTTCTAAACTCCTGGGCTCTTGTCCACCTATAAACAAAATTCTGATTCCATGGATTCCTACTCGCCCTTTTATTCTAAAATTAATGCCTATTTTCTGTTTCACTTGCCAAGCAGGATCAATGGGCCAGCTGGTAGCTATGCCCTGGTAGTTCTACTGTGGGCAATTGGGCATTAAGCCATCTCTAACCCTCTAACGCTGGGTCTCCTTCAGCATAATATCAAGGCTATTACAACTTGACTAATGTACAAGTTTTATCGTCTTTCAATGACTCAGGCACCAAATTTTGTCTATGCACTCTTTAGGCTTAAAAACTGTTTATTACACTTAGGATTGTTTCACTGGACTGCCAGGCAAACTGTTTGCATTCACATTCTGTGGTTCCTGGGTAGTTAATCTGTCTTACTGGCAGCTGTAGGTTGGATCTGAGGGACTCATGTTGGTTCCTGAGCCCTTATTTTCCATCCACTCAGGACAAGTGCTTCGGGACAGTGAGAAGAAGCTTTTGACCACTTCCTGTCTGATGACCCTATTGCATCCACACCTACTTTTCAAACTCAGCCTTTGTATGGAGGATGGGTGCTTTACTTAGTTTTATACTTTTTTTTTTTTTTGTATTTTAGGGAAGGGTCTACTACTAGATCGGACTCAGTGATCCAACTGTTTACAGCCTCCCAAGAGCTGGGATTACAGGAGCGTGCCACCAAACCCAGTCTCAGTGCACCCCAGGGGCGGAACTGACACTGCCGGCCCCGGGGTTCAAACCCCTGACCCCTATGCCTGCTTGCAGGTGCTTTAATCCGCTGAACTATTTGGCCAGTCCTTAATCTCACACTTTGGGAGTGGACTATCTGTACCTGCTCCTGATTCCCATTCACCCAGGTTCAAGATACTTTCCAGATGATCTCTGACTTTCCTAATCAAGGCACTATTCTAAGATAAAGCATTCCTTAAGCATTAATTCAATTTTTACTTGACCTCTTTTGTGGAAATGATTTAATGAAATAAAATGAAATTTGTAGGTATGTACCAGAAGGCATTACTGCATGCACATGAAAATGTCTTGCTCCAGATAGCTTTTATTTAGCAGCAGCAGCAAGGGTCACATAAATGGGATTATCATCATTTGATATGTGCATTTGGAGACTTTTTCTGATATCCTGTAAAGGAAATTTTATGATTAGTCTGTGAAAAGCACCTATGTGCATTTACACGGGCTAGCCAACACATTGTAATGCATTTCCTTTCCTAAAAATAGCACTGACTCAGTGGATGATTGTATCATTAATCAATTATATTAAATGCTAGGTTCAGGGGATAGTAAACAAAAGAGAATCTTGATTATGTCATCATGTCAGGCTCAGGATAAAAAATAACAAAATAAAACCTAATGACAGGCAAATAAATAAAGCCTGACTTATTCTCTAATGTATGTCTAAAGATTAAACTGATTTCTTTTTTAAATTAATTTTATTGAGAAACAATAGCAATGAGATAGTTTCAAAACAGGTTAGTAGGACTGTTAGAATAATTACTATATTGCATTTTGTTACTTTCATAGTAGTTACTCATAGTACAAGATGCAGACATGATATCCTGTCCAAACACTGTTAGTACAAATCATTCTTCTCATTGAATTAAGAGAAAGTAGCTGCATATCTATCCTATTTTGTATATACAGATACAAATTGGTCCTTCATTTATATTCCTTTGTTTAGTTTAGTTTTGTCAGAAATGGGTATTCCATTGCCATTTCAATATTGTAGGTGCATGAGTTCAGCAAAGTAATCCAATATAGTCCAGTAGTCCATCATAGTAGTCCATATAGGTTATCCATAGCTGTAAAAGACTCAAATCAACTTCTGACATTGCCAGTCCTACAGATAAACTGATTTCTTAAATCTAAGTCTCAGGTACACAAACATCTTAGCAGCAAAACAAAAAGAGAAGTGCCTTTTATTATTAAAGATTTCAAAAACCAAAATTCTAAAACTATTGCTGAGATCATGTGAGCATTTTTTTTTTTTTGTATGTGAACAAACCTTAAGAGAACTTGTACTGTAGCTGGTTTCCCAATTAGACAGATGCCCTGTTGCATGGAACATAGCCCAGGTAAGGCAGGAAAATAAAGCAGATAATTGGCTGGAGTTGAAAATAACTTATTTATTGACCTTCAGTAAGGCTGATTCACTCTGTATGATGTTCTCACAAAGTTTTAGACTGTGCTATATTGCTCCCAAGGAGCAAAACTTTTACTAATGTAATCTGGGAGTGATGTCAGTTATATGCCATTTTTCATATGCTTGGGCAGAAAAGCAAATAGAAACAGAAGTGATAATGACATTTTATTCTTGTCAGATCTGTTTTTCTCAAAGACTGATGGAAATTTTGAATGCTCTGTATGCACTTCTTGAAACAATAGAGAAATTCAAGTTGATCTATTAGAGTCCTCACTCACAGGGCAGATGTAGACCTTGTACTATACAAAAGAATTCAAACCATGGACAGTTTTATTGACAAAATTCTCTTTTTTTGAAGTATGATTTTTTCTTTAAAAATCTGTGCCTCTGATACTGCCAGGTACAAAAATTGTAAAGTGCTATGGGGCTTTTTTCATTAACTGATAAAAGAAAGATTTCAAGTATTTGGTTGGCTGATGTTACTCTTCTAACGTTAGGAGTGGTGAGGTACGTAGGCAGAAGGAAAGAGAAGACAGCTGATGTTCCAGGACAGAACCCCAAAACACTACTTGATTCAGAGTACTTTTAATACTGAGGAATTTACTAGCTGCTTGAAATAGTTTCACAAAATTTATCTCTTGCGTTTTTAAAAATAAACTAACTTGTTAAAAATAAATATTAACTTTTTAAATCATAATCACTGATAACTTATTGCATTTTTTAAATCCATAGAATAATCTTATTGTAAGAATAATCTACTTATTACCTAAGTAGACCCTGAGTAGACCCTGACTACAGAATTTAATTATCTTTACATTTCTTTGAAAGAATTCAAAGTGTGTCCCTGAACTCAAAGTCTCTGAAGAGCCCCAGCAAATTTAAAGAACTCAGCTATAGCCAGTTAACTTTTATTTTATTTTATTTTAAAGACAATAACAATAAAACTAATGGTGCAACAAAAACAATGGTACAGAATTCTAAAACAAACTAGTAAGGAATTAACCCTGGTTAATATTTTGTATATTGTCATCTTCAAAGTAGATGTTCAGATTTCAAGGTACAGTCATGCAAAATTGCTCAGACAATATAAGCACACACCATTCTTTTCATGAGCTAACAGAAATTACCCTAGCTATCTTGTGAAGATACATATTTTCTCTTTTAGTTCTTTTCTTTTCCCTTCTCTTCCTCCTTCTCCTTCTCCTCCTCCTCTTCCTTCTTTTTTTTGCAGAACCGGGGATTGAACTCAGGTCCTTGTGCTTGTTAGGGAAGCACTTATTCTACTGAGCCATCTCCCCAGCTCTCAAAGCCAGTTCTTCTATTTCATATCATGCAGATGAATTTTAAAATGTTTGATAAAGAAAATAAGTTATGATCCCAGTACTGCATGAGGCCATTCAGACCTAAAAGTTTACTTAAAATTTAGCTATTCCAGAATAAGTTGAGGCATATTATTAATTTTAAGTACACATATAATATACTTTAAAAAGATATGATTGATAATTTCAAAGTATTATTATATCAGCATAAACCAGCATCCTTCCATATACCAACCAAAGTACACACCGCTTACTTAGCAATAATCTGCAGAATTATCCAAACTACTAGCAGATTTATTCTCCTTTGCAAGATGCTGAATGGCATTCACCTGCATTCAGAAGGCGTTGTGCTATAAAGTAGTTGGACACATTTTCAATCCACACACAACTTTTGAAAACTGAACAATGTCCTTCCTGATCCAAGTTTACCTTAAACACCATCCTTCTAGTTTAGCAGACCTGACTCTGAGTAGCATGGGAGGCAACAGGATGTGTAAAGACAAACAAAACCAGTGCTCAGGTAGATGAGAGTTAACTGCAAAACCTAAGTACACATAGCTAGGCAGAAAGTCATGAAGATATGTACAGCTTGTGGACACCAAGCTAATGTAATACAAATGTATCACTTCATGATATCTGTTATCCTAGTAGGGAGAATGACGTGTTTCATAAAAGCAAAACACAGAGCGATTGATTACACTTGGCTGCAGCAAAGCGGTATTAATTCAATCAGCACTATATTTTCCTCATTGGATAGCTTGTGACCAACTTTGTCATATTTCTGATCTTCTATTACTGCTAACTCTTTTAGAAAACAACAAAAAATTTTGGAAATAATTTTTTTTTTCCAATTAAGTATTAGATGGGTCTAGGGATGTAGTTCAGTGGTATCTGCCAGGCAAGCGCAAGGTCCTGAGTTTAAATACCAGTACCACAAAAATTTATATGATTCCAATTTAGAGTTAGAGTCAATGCTGAGAGAGGACAGAGAATACATTAAATTCACCTCTCATAATGTCTTCTCCACCTTTGTTAGAAAAGTGCTAGCAAATTCTTACCAATTTCATAAAGATGTTTAATTCTTTCTGCTTATACTTTCAGAGAAAACTTATTTTCCTTATCTCAAAGAGAAAATAGTAAATTAACTAATATTATAATAAAGAGAGAAGCCTGGACCATGTGGAATAATTTTGAGGTTTCTTGTTACTATAAATAATAACTTTATTTAGAGATGGTAGTATTAGGTGGTACTTTCTATATATGCTCTTCTTTCTTACTTTGGCCTAATATTCCTAATAGTCATTTACAAAATTTTATAATTTTTATTCTTTTTAGAGATAGGTTCTTGCTATTAGTTCAAGCTGGTCTTGAATTCACACTGAACTACCTGCTTCAGCCTCCCAAATTCTACTCTGGTACGTGTGTACCCCCAGGCCCAGCAATTTTATAAGTGTTGAAAAACTATTATCTTTGCAATTTTGTCTGTTGATTTTGATAAGTCCATGTCCTATATCTATAATCAAATTTGGAATATTTGTTTTTCTTTAAAAATTAACAAACTAAATACGAAATAGTTGAAGATTGTGATATGCTATCCAACTATTATTTTTTCAATATTATTCCTCAGGCAAACACTTTTTTTTTTTTTTTTTTGTCTTTTTGAGACAGGGTCTCACTATGCAGTTCAGGCTGGCCTTAAGCTCACTTTGTAGCTCAGGCTGGTCTCGAACTCACAACAATCCTCCTGCCTCAGCCTCCTGAGTGCTGGGATTATAGGCATGCGCCACCATGCCCGGCTAAAACACATATTATTTATAATGTAATTATCAAAGTAGAAATATAATTACCAAGACTATTCTAATTTTTAAAACATTGTTTAACTCATTTTGAGAAATCAACATTATAAACACTAATTTTCATCCAGTCATGAATTTAAAAATTTTAAATGTGCAGTGCAAGTTTCCCTGGATATTGGCATTTCATTGAAATGCATCCAAAAATGTAAATTGATAAAACTTCTGTAAAATCAAGTTGATAATACCTAGCAAAAGCTATAAAGTGAGTCATATTCCTTTACTCACTTTTTCCAGTTGTATTTCTTTAATTATGATAGCATTGTTACAGTGTACAAGAAAAGTCAAATTAAATAAATATTTGTAAGACTGGACGGCTAGCCACTGACTTGTGAAGAGGAGGAATCTCAATCAGCAGAACAAGTAAACACAAAGACAAATGCTTTCCCCTTCTTAGGAAGCGACAGAGACTGGGGCCACTTTACTGTTTGGCTCATGGTGAAAAACTCTGAGGAAGGGGAAATGTCAAGTTCTACTGAATGCAAGATGGTAAAGGATGATTAGACAGAATTAGAATTTGCATGGTATTTTGTAGAAGTCCAGGAAAGAACCTTGGGGAATGTTAGAGTGTTAATTTGTTGGCTTTGTTTGGGACTTTGTAGTTTCATTATAAACAGAACCAGGTTGTATTCAGAAGTATAGAAATGAGTATACTTATACATGGAAAGACCTCAATAGTGAAGAAATACAAGATATGAAGGAAAAGCTGCTGCAAAGAAATAAAATTTAAGATGAGTTAAAAAAGCTGAGATTCAGACAAAGAGAGTAAGGTGACCAGGGCCATCTCTGATGGCATGATTCACATCCAGTCAATGTAAAATGTTACAGAATATATCGTCCTCTAACATGAACTGAGCATTGAGAAGCTGATTTTAGAGATGTGGTCTTGTTCTTGGAGTTAAAGTCTTGGTTCTTTTACAACTATTGTATTCATGCATAAACTGAAGATTGCAAAGTGTGCTCCTACCAAACAAAAACATAGTTTCAGTGCCTATTGTTTTGATTTTTCTTTACTTTATTGATCAACATACTGAGATGTGGTGGCACAGTTAGGTATTTACTTATTTATGTATGTATGTATGTATGTATGTATGTATTTTAGGGAAGGGCCTACAGGGTGTTCAGGGTCTCACTACTAGATGGGACTGCTAATGATCTGCCTGTTGCCAGCCTCCTGAGAGCTGGGATTATAGGCACATGCCACCATGCCCAGTCTCTAGGTCTTCATTTAGAGGTGAGCACAGTCTAGTCTAGATGAAAGAGACTCACTAATCACATAGGAACTACCTTAGTCAAAGATGAGTTTTTGGGAGAAGCAGCCCTGGGTTATGCTGTACAGGCTGAGAAAATAAATGTAGAAAGGAGAGAAAACTGAGGGCACAACGGTATAAGCTTGAGCTCCAATGTGCTGAATAACCCAGACACAGGAATTCAGGCATTTTCTATGTCCGTGAGCATCAGGAGTATCTTGCAAATGCAGGACTAGAAAACGACACATAGAGGTGCAAAACAATAAAAAAAATAAAAATAAAAATAAGGCTTAAGAAGAAAGGTTGGATATCCATTATCCAATTTCTCTGAATAAGAAGGGAATCATTTAGAATTGTTCTTGTCCAGATTTTGGAATATTTGTGGATGGATGCTGTGACATTTGGGGATGGAACCCAAGTCCAATTTCTTTATGTTTCACGTGCACTTTACATAAGGGCTGGAGGGTACTTTTATGTAGTATTTTCAGTGCACCTCCATTTTGATTGTGACTGATTATCTCTTGTGGCATTGCATGGCACTAAGAAATTTTCATATTTTAAAGGAGTTTAGTTTTGGAATTTTGAGATAAGACTGTAATGTAATATTGAAAACCATCTAGTACAAGTAATGCATTTTGTATGACAGATAATAAACAGAATTGATCACAAAAATATGTTCATTGGGATTCCTCTCAGGAAGTTATGCTTAGGTAAATGAAATACAAATTGCCCTAGAACAAGAAGGCTTGATGCCATCTTTGGGTATGTCTGATATGTTAACAAAGAGCAGAGTAGCTCTTTTTTTCTTCAACTGAAAATCAAACATTTTATTTTCAAATGTACTGTTAAATACAAACAGCAATTTGTTTTCCTAGAAGGAGATATTTATAGTTGTATGTTTACTCTGAAACCTAAAACAGACATGCATGATATTTTTTAGAGTATATTCCAAAATTTTATGGAAGCCAGAACAGTGAATGTCCCTTTTACTATGTTAAGAAGGTATCAATAATTCCTCAAAGTGTAGGTCAATAAATCATTTTTCAGAACTTGCAGAAACACACAGTTAAACACTGCTAGCTAAGTTTTATAACACCGAACAGTTTCTCCAGAATATAACATGAATAACTTTTTTCTTGCATCGAGTTCTTACTCTGCACCAAAATGTATCGGAGTACCTTAAGCATGAACACACAGGGAGCTGCTGGTTCTAGAATCTTAACACCTCAAAGAAGTTGCACAAAATTGAAGCTGGATGTTCAAGTCCTGGGTATCCTATTTAATATATTTCAATCTTAGGTGATTAATGTCTTTAAGTTCCAGATTCTTGTCATATAAGAAAAATCATCTATATGTTTTGCTGTACATGTGTACAAGTAAAATGAGATACTGGGAAAGTGTCTAGTAACAGCACACATTTTTCAGTCTTTCCATACATGCAAGTCTTCTTTCTGATGGCTTGGGATTATAGTATACTGATGGTGTGAAAATAATACCTATGCCTTCTATACACAGAAGATGAAAATATTGACAGTTAAATTACTGTCATTGCCAGGCCCACTGGACGGTTCCTTGAAGTCCTGCTGAGACAGTGGTCATTTGCTGACTAGGAACTTGGATCTTTCTTCTGGGATTGCACCTAAATATGGTGTGTTTTGGAACAAGTAACATAAGCCACTTTGGGTTTCACCTTCCTGGTCTGATGGCAAATGAGGCAGCTGAAGCAAATGGCCTCATTAATTCCCTCTTGGCTCTGAAACTGTGTGTCCAAATTTTCTTACAGTTTAGCAGCGTTCTTCAGAATAAGTCCTTCCAGGTTCTGTGATTGCTTCAGCTAGCTTTCTTCTAACTGCCATCACCTGTAAATCACTTTCTCCTCATCAGTGCAGTTGGGAAAACATTTCTGCTTCATGTTTTGTCCTTTGACCTGGGCTTGTGTTTTCTTTAGACCAGGAGGATTGCCATTATTATTGAGAAGATGTAAAATCAGGAGAAGAGTGTCAGTGTTTAGTCAAAGAAAAAGAACCTGAATTTTAATGAGTCATACAGATGATTGGAAATGTGGCAGGGTCACTGCCAGGAGAAGTCATAGTGTATACACCGCTAAAGAGCCACCAAAGTACATGTGTTATTAAAACAAGGGGAAGTTGTTTCACGTCAACATCATTTAGCATAGTTATGTAGAAAAGACCCCAGTTTTTTTCTGAGAGATAACAACTCCCAGTTCCCATATTCACTTTACTAGCAATTACCAAAATTATTGTAGCTAGAAAGTGAAATCTTTAGGTGATATTTGACTTATTCTTTCACTAGAAAATTATGTACTTATACACACGCATTCAGTATAGTCTAAAATGTCATTAGTGATTATTTTATCTTTTAAAAGAAGATGTATAAGAGGTTAATGTTTGGACATGGACCCTATCTCTAATAGAGCACCTTTTATTGTCTGTGTGAGTATGTGTATTAGTTTGTGTAGGTCCATGCAATTCCTATGATGTCTATGCTAGTATTGTTTTAAAGTTGGGGCAAAACAATTTTAAATAATTTATTTTGAAAATCTGAAGCCCATATAGGAAGTGTGAGATTATTTTGAGAATAAAGAGAATTGGGTTTGTATAACAGCTATAATAATCTGAAAGGCAATCCTGGGCAGCAAAGGCAAAGCAGGAGGAATCTGATACTGAGCATGTTATTAAAAAATATACAGATATCTGGAGCTGAGAAGATGGCTCAGTGGAATAAGTACTTCCCTGGCAAGTGCAGGGGCCCAAGTTCAATCCCTGTGTTCTGCCAAAATAAAATAAAATAATAAAATACAGATGTTCAACTTGTGAGATTTTGCAAGCTGTAGTTTTATATATTTTCTTGTGCCAACTCATACTGTTACTATTCTTTAGATCCTGCTTCATTTTTGTGAGGGATAATAGATATTTTGGATGTTCAAGACCATTTGAAATTGCAGAAATGGAGGATACATTTTTGAATTTTATGTTTTTGGTTCAACTCTCAACTTTATTTGTAACCTGAAAGGATTTCTGCCTTGTTTGTAAAATGTGACTGCTAGTCTCTCATTATGTAGGTGCTCTAAGATTTTAGTAATTTAGATGTGTGTACTACCAATTCAGTATAACTGATAGCTAGCATATTCAAAGGAATGATACACATAATGTCTAAGCATAATTGTCTTGAGATTGAAGCATCCAGGCGATCTCATAAAGAATAGAGTTTAATTATTGCAGCAAGATTCATAAAATTTAAAAAATAACTCAAAGTTAGAATCACTATTTTTGGGTGTTCATATCACATTTTACATAATAATCTGAATATTAGTAGTTATAAAACAAGAAAAATCCATATATTTTATGGTTAAATTGAAATTTCCATTAATTTGTTATCATATTGATTCAACAAGTATTTGTTACATGGAGAATTATCGAGCGATCATTCGTTCCAAGTTGGGAGCCCTTGTACCAGGGAAATAAAGATAAATTGCACAACCCATTACATTAAGATTTTATAAAAGAAAGACTTATGCTGAGGATCATAATCAAAATGCTACAATGACAGTAATGATATAGGATAAAATCTTTGCTGGCAGTGAGACAGAAGTTACATATTATAAAAATAAATAATGCTGAGTGCTAAGGTAGTTCTGTTAAGGGAGGGGAAATAATTCCCTTTATAGAAATGTCTTGTATTTCATGGATTTCCTTATCTTCATTCTTTTGCATACCATCTTAACAAAGGGTTGCATGCAGATACTTTTCTAGAATTTTGTAGCCTGCATAATTATTACTATTAAAGAAGGTTTTACTCACTTGCTTCGTTTTTTTTAGACATGCCTCATCCCTACAGTACTTTAGCTTCTCAGAGTGCTCAAATATGATCTTCTGCATGTAAATTAAGAGTAATATTTGGCATGCTTAATTTGGTGGCTTTTATTATAAGACTTTTTTGGTCTACTCTGTCATTATCTGATGAGACTGATTTTTCAGGTCTTTGACAGTTTTACCATATAATAGACAGCTAAGCATCTCTTAATAATTGACTTTTGACATAAAACAAACAGAATACTGACTGAGAATTTGAATTTTTGTATTTAAAAAACACAAGGTTAAATACATATCTTAACTAGAAATAGAGAGGAGGGGTCAGCATAAGTATTGGCAGATATCTAAATAGTATGGTATCTTTTTATACTTATTTCTAAGTGCCAACCCTTCTTGTGAATGAGTTTTGATTTGGGAATACTTTTAAAAGTCAGAATGACATACATATCAGTCTTAGAATTTTTTGTCTCTAAGCTGTTTTGGAAAATTGCGGATCTGCTTGCAGGAGACACTGCAAGGAGTGTGCCAATGGTCAAACCAGATTTCTTATTTAAACATAATTAATTCCAATTTCAAAGATTTTTCTTTCAATTCTGGTCTATTTAATTAATTAACCAGTTAATTGCAGAAATGGGTTCACACCCAAGGCCTCCTGTATAATCAGTGACTCCACTAGTGAAGTCTACCCCAGTTCCATTTTGGTCCATTTTTACTTAATATAATTTTAAGGATACTGAAAAAGCAATTGTGAGTACGACATACCTTTTGAATACATTATACTTTTTCCTTAGCTCCTCTCCTGAAATACACAATCTTCCAACAGTTTTATGATGAAATATCTTCAATATTTCTAATGGAACCAACATATTAAAATCAAAACAACCGAAGTGATTATACTGAGAATGAGATTCAGTGCCCAGCTCCCAAAAGGACAGCTGAGGGTCCACATTCAAGTGGCAGCTCTGTTTATTTGGCTTTAGTCATCACAAGCCCCTGTGTAATTGTGGATGTCACTGGCTAAATTGTCCGCTCTGGAAGGCTATGATAATATCTGCCTCCGCAGCCCTTTGGAGCATCAGCAGTGGTTCTGAAAAATTGAGAGATCAAATGCTGCTGGAGCAATTTCTCTACACCTGCACACATACAGAATACACAGGATAAACCATGTTATTGTCATGTTTAGCACTACTAGTTTGTCAAAGACATCAGGCATAGGCAAGTATTGGCACTTGTCAGAGTTTGATATGTAGTAGACTAAAGATACAAATACTTCAAACCAGAACAATGGAAGCAATTAGTTCCACCTAAGAAATCATGTAACATGCAGCAATGGATAGTCGCTCTCAATTTGCAATTCAAATATGCTCCTTTCAAGTGGAGGGCTAGAGTATTTCAGGTCATCCCAGGCCAAGAAACCACCCTAAACACAGGATGAGCTACAAATGGATGTGAAGCAGTATAACATCTCTTATGTCTGTTATGGTCAATTGGATGTACAAAACGAATATTTTCAAATGACTGGAATTGACACAAGGGAGTCCAGATTAAGACTCCTAACTTCTGTCACTTGTTAGGATAGCAGCAGAATCAAACCTGTGCTTTAACAACACAGTGGAATCTCTGGAACAGGGAAGTGGTAAGGTAGGAGTTTTTTGTAATCAAGAACTTATAGAGCAATGTCTTTCAATGTATTTTTATCACAAATACATAGTAAAGAACACACACAGAGGACTGAAACAAATTTTCATCAAATTATATGAAAGGAATACTCTCATTTTTTCATTATAATACATTATATTCTCTTTCATTTTCTCAAAATTGCTCAGCAATGTGGTCAAAATAATTCATGATGTACCAGGGGATCTAGCTAATTGTGTTAAAATTGATAAGGACATTATTGTGGTAGTAGCTCCAATATATATAATAAAGCTGTAGCTGAGAAAGTATCAATAGGAACAGAGAAGAGAGAATGAATTCTGAAAAATTTCTGGCAATGAAGTTTTAGGGTTTTATGATGAATCAGGTGAGAAAAACAGTCATAGGGATCAAGGCTTTTCAAGCAAGCCTAAGTCTTAGAGTTTAGAATACATTGAGAACAAGCCTCTTATTTCATGAATGTGAAGTTGCCCTGTTCTGTCTTGTTGCATCACAAGACAGTCTAAATAATTTCCAAAGTGCTTGGTTGATGTAAGGGTGCCTAAATCTTCTGAGAATTTATGTATGTTTTGAAAAGACTCATTGTTAAACAACTACTACATACCTGAGAAAGAAAACGTATTGTGAACCTCAGTCTACAATTGCAAAAAGTAAAATTTGAAATTCTAAAAATATAAAATTGTTAAAGTTTGTAGAAAAGTATTCTTGAAAATCATCAATCAAAACAGTGATAAATGTTTAAAATATTTTTTGAATAATAACTAAATATGAATTCTGAGTTGCTGTGACAAATGGGAAGCTATCATCCCTGAAGGATTCGGAAGTCAGAGATATGTTTCCTGGGAGCTTTGCCACGATGCATGGCATCTTAATCCTTTCTACATAATGTATTAACACCATGGGCCATAAAGATAAAACTTGGACTTTTCCCGCCTTTGTCCTCTGAGATGGTTGAAAATAACAATAATCATATTCTTGAATGTAATTTTCTTCTTTTTCATGCACAATATCATTACTAAAGACTTAAGCTGCGCACTGAATCAGTGCTTCCTGTGAAACGGTAGTAACTACCCACCAGCCACAGATCAATGGTGTAGTGAATTTCCCTGATGATTATGGCAGAAATGCCCCAGTCCATCCTGAGGATTCTTGCTTGGTTCCCCAATTCATTAAATCCCCCAACAATGAAGTTTTACCCAAGAAAATGAACAGCAAATTCTCAACATGCACCACAATTCTGTCTTACACCATCTCTAAAAAGTAAAAAGAGAGCTTTCTTTTTAATTACAAGTTAAAAATGTAGTGGATATGCTTGACATTAATTCTAAGAGTCATGTTGTTTCTAATGATCTGAATAAATATTAGTCTTCCTGCTGTATGTATGACCCAATTCACTTTTGAGAAAACAAAACAATTGTATATTGGTTTTTAAGAAACTTTGATAAATGTGGAAAATACATCCTATTCAAGTTATTTTGACCATTTATACAGCAAAATGACAAAATTTTAATGATGCTCATGAATAGTTTATAGTTCAAAACTTATAGAAGTATGTGCATTTTAAAAAACTGTGGATTTATTCCAACAGTGAAAGTAGTTTGAGAGTATAATCAGTAATTATATTGGCTTTTAACTTCAGCTGTCATACATGTTAACCACATGCCTCAAGATCACCACAAACCCTCTGTGTGCACCTTAGCTTGTGCTTTTTCAAATATGTAAAATAAAGAAACTACTTCTGCATGCAGAGATGAAGATTAAATGTTTATATTGTGTGTGTGTGTGCGTGTGTGTGTGTCTGTGTGTGGGGTATATGTTGTTTCTGAGACTTCTCATGAGCATTATAATCTGAGCTTACTTAAGTCACTTGTAGAAAATAATTTTGCATACAACTTATATTCATGCTTTTCACATGCTTTAAAATCATCTTCATATAAACTATACTGTACAGTATAATACTAGTTTCATGTAAATAGTTGTTGTGCTATATTATTTAGAATATAATCACAATAAAATGCCCATATGTGGTCAGTACAGACTTAATGCTAAAAAAGTTGGAAGCAAAATTGGCTGCATCCTTGGTGGCACATGACTGAAATCCCAGCACTTGGGAGGCTGAGGCAGAAAGACTGTCTTGAGTTTGAGGCCAATCTGGGCTACGTAGAGAATTCAAAGCAAGTCTGAACGATGTAGGGAGATCCTGTCTCAAAAGGAAAGGAAGTACCTAAAAGGAATGTACCTCTAGGCCAATGAGATAATTCAGTAGTCTAAAGCGCCTGCTTAAGCAAGCTCAGGCAAGCACACAGGGACCGCAGTTTGACCCGAGCACCACATGCCACGTCAGCCCTGACCCCAGGGTGGACTGAGCCAGCCACACAAAAAAGCAAGTACCTACTATATAATCTCCATATTGTGTGTGTGTGTGTGTTTGTGTGTGTGTGTGTGTGCGTATGTAAATTTTATAGAGGATAGTTGACCTTTTAAAATCCCTTTACAAATATTATGACAAAAATGAAGATGGCCTGTGTGACATTTTGCAGAAAATATATTTCAGATTCATTAGTTTTATTTATGGCAATTTTTTTTTTTAGTTTACTCTTTGAAAGATGTGTATGCTATATGTGAGGTATACATGTGAAAAGTATATGGCTGGTCATGAAATTGTATGTTAAACTTTATTTCTACTCATTTTGACAATATTTTACCGACCAGATTACTAGTATTTATTGTACATTCAACTGGTAGACAGTGGAGCCAAGGAGAGAAATTAGAGTGGACTAAGGAAACTACATGAGAGTGGAGAAAACTGACATAATCATATAGTCATTACTCAATGTGATAAACTCTGTGACAGAGGTAAATACATGTGGGGCTACCATTGCCTCAGTAAAGATAAAACAGTTCTTGGTAAAAAAACAGTAATACAATTGTATAAAGTATATTTTGCCACTCTGCTTTGAAGGGCTTGAGAATCAATCCAATGAATGCTAATCTTTAGGGACCAGCCATGATTTTCAAAGGCAACTGAGGTAGATTCTAAGATGTAAGATTTTAGATTTCATTTACTCAGAGGCTTTTGAACAATAGTGATCAGAAAATACAATAATGACTGACTGACAAGAGAAGCATATGAGACAGTGTAAGCCCTGATAAAGCTGTACCAACAACCTAGGTAATGTGTAAAATTTAATAAAACAGGTCAAACTGAATAAGAGGCAGTGAGATGAAGTAAAAGGGATCGTATTTACATGGTACAAAATGGGTAGATGAGTCAGAGCTTGGGGAAACATAAATAAGGGAAATAAGGAAAGAGGGAAGTGTAAGAGGTCTCTTAGATGTATGTTTTTTATGAGAGCAGAGGTGATGTGGCATAGTATTAGGAAATAGAAAAGGAATTAGCTTATGTAAGAGAGAACAGTACAGAGAATGGTTTCCAACCCTGCTGACTTAGAGTGACTTTGGGAAGTTCAGTACTTGGAGGTCACCAAAGGGGGCAGGTTCAAATGCAGATGTCCCTAGCCATGTGAAGGAAGGGAACCGTAATGAGTTTCTTTAAGAGGCAACCTGTGGATTGAAGAGAACATGGCTCCTCTTGTGCCAAAACTTTAGATAATGCTAGCAAAAGTTGATAAGAGGTAACCGAGCATGGTGGCACATGCCTGCCATCCATCTTGAAAGGCTGAGGCAAGCAAATCATTCCAAGTTTGAGACCAGCATGGGCTACAGAGTGAGCTCAAGGCCAGCCTGAACTACATAATGAGACTCTGTCTCATAAAGACCAAAAAAAAAAAAAAAAAAAAAAAAAAAAAAAAAAAAAAAAAAAAAAAAAAAAAAAAAAGCCAGGCGTGGTGGCGCATGCTTGTAATCCCAGCACTCAGGAGGCTGAGGCAGGAGGATTGTTGTGAGTTTGAGACCAGCCTGAGCTACAAAGTGAGCTTAAAGCCAGCCTGAACTGCATAGCGAGACCCTGTCTCAAAAAGAAAAAAAAAAAAAAAAAAGACCAAAAAAAAAAAATTGATAAGAAGTGATTCACTGAACATTTATTGGTCTTTATGACTATTTGACAACTAACTGAGCACCCTGGTTGTTTGAGTAGAATGCATGATTGAGGAAGGGAGCCAGTTGTTCACTACAAAACAGCCAGATACATTCTTCTTTTCCTGGGAATAAAGAATAAGAATGTACAGATGTAGTCTAGCCAGACATCCATAGCGGTTGCCTTACACAGTGAGAAATGGGCTCAGTAGCTAGGTCAAGCAGCGCCCCAGCAGGGACTGTCAGGATAGTCCATGTTAGGTACCTGCCAGATGGTTAGGGGGCTGTGTGCTTTTCAGGTTTTTTTTCCCACTCAACATTCCAGCAAATAATTTCTTCTAATTTAATCATAGTTGTTTTTTGGGTATGGGAACAAGAAACCCCAAGAGGTAAGAATAGCAGCAGGAGACAGACACATCACTGAAATTTCAAAGAAGACAAATGTCAAGGAAAGTCAAGTTGAATTAGGAAGATGTTAAAAATTTGATGTTGTATGGAGCAAATATTGACAAAATAGTATTAAGTTGAAATTCTTACAGATAATGCTGACCTTAACTCTTTAAAGTTAAAGATATTAATGAGATGTGGTGGCACATGCTTATAATCCCAGCATTGAGAGTCTGAGGCAGGAGGAACTCTTATGAGTTCGAGGCCAGCCTGTGCTACACACTGAACCCAAGGCAGCCAGTACCACACAGCAAGACCTTGTCTCAAAAAGAAACAAACAAAAATCAAAAAACTAAAGCTAAGCATGTTGATTCCCACAAAGTAATTAGTGAGCACTTGCTATGCATCTTGTATAATGATCGTGCAATAGTGATTCAGACAGGTTGGCTCTGTATACTGACAGGACCTTCACTCCATTGCCATTTCAGAATTTACTGTCCTTTATAAAGATGTTGTCAAATCCCAGCTAGATAGCAGCAGTTAGAGCCCCCCCCCTTGATCAGAGAATGCATTGCTGAGTAGAGGCTGATTGATTTTGTTGCTTAATATTTGTGAAGTCTTGTCTGGAGGATGTCTTCCTGTTTTTTCATTTACTCTTCCAGTGCTTGTCACCTTGTCTGGTATTATTTTTATACTTTGTTGAAAAATAAATGCTAACTTGAGACAGTAACTCAAAATTAAATAGGCTCTAAGGTCAAGCTGCTAAATGTGAATTTTGAATTTGATTTAAAAATGTGAATTTAGGATGAGGCACTCTGACTATAATAATTCTTGCCTGTTGTCCAGGCTCTCCTCTGTTGGCTGGCTTTAGCAATTTAGCATAAAAAATTGGACCTTCTTTCTTTTGTCCTTAGGTAAAACTGAGAATAATGAATTTTAGGGCTTTCTGTCATCCATTGCATTTCATCGAAGAATGTATTTGTGTATCATATAATAGTATGTTTGAATTTTTTAAAAATAACACTGTCCTTCTTGTATTATCCTGTTAGAGAAAAATTTTTCATTATATTATTCTTTTCAAAACTATCTTCATTCCAGTGCTAAATATTTGGAATATATGTATTCTAGCAATAACATTTATGACGTGCACTTTTCATAAATAAATCTCTGTAAGAGAAAGAAAAACACGTATTTCAATCATACCTACTTACTGTTTATGACCAAATTTTCTGTATTATTATTATTATTATTGTTAATTCCTCTGGTGCTTCTTCTGCATTACCAAGGATTAAGTAATTTGTACAGTTTAAGAACATGGATTTGAAAGCTACCTCTACTGCTTACTGTTATGTAGTGCTGGATAGCTTATCTGCATCTCCATGTTCTGGACAATGGTAACATATAGCAATAATACCTGTCGTGGGCTTGAGGTCAGAAGAACGTATGATAGTGTTGCAGGCAGCTGACTTAGGTGGAAATGTTAGAGGCAGTCACGTAGGGTTGGGCCTTCAAGTGCCAGTGCAGAAGAGGGGAGACCTTGCAACTGCAGAGACAGGCACCTCTGCTGTGGACCCAAATGCAGCCACACACCTCCCTAGTGTTGTACATCCAGGATTGATATTCTGGATAGGCACCAATCATCTTAAAAAGGCCAAAAAGAGTCTCTGACCCCTATTCTGTCTGGTATCCATGCCCACTTCGTGTGTGATCTACTTCCACATTTGATCCTGATTTAATCAATTTTACCTAAGAAATTGTTCCTGTAAGCTGATTGGTTGACCATAGTTTTATCCCACCTTGTGGCCATCTTACGAGTCTTGTTTTTCACACCTTAGACCCATCTCACCTCATGGACTTTGCTCTACAAAAATCCCTAGAAAAAGCAGATTCCTTGTCAACCCAGTTGAGTCCCCTTTTGTCACCCTCTCAAACAAAAGCTTTCTTTCCCCCAATAAATATATTCTTCTCTTAACCTCCCAAAATTCATCCCATTTTAAAGAACAAAAACTCACCCAAGATACATTTCAGAAATGAAAGTTTCTTTTCCTATACCAATATTACAGGTATAAGGGTACTTGGTGCATAAAAAGGTCTCTTTAACATTCAGATATGGCTAGAGATTGTGGCACACACTTGCAATCCCAGCACTCAGGAGGCTTAGGCAAGCAGGACATTGCAAGTTCAAGACCAGCAAAGGCTACAAAGTGAGGTTAAGCCCAACCTGAACTGAACAATGTGATGCTGTCTCAAGAAAAAAAGATGAGATAAAAGATATTTGCAGTTTGGCCCCCATCAACCATTCAGGCCCCAATTTCTTAGAAGCAGAATCAAAAGTCTAGCACCAATGGCTTACTGTGTTATACAGAAAACAGGCTTTCTCATGCTATCCCTCAAGATAATCTCCCTATTTGACATGACTTTTAATTGGCCTGCATGTATTTCAGAAGATTTAGAATCACAATAGATTGAAAAAAAAAGAAAAAGCATGATGTAAAATGAATTAGCATAATATAGTATGCATTATTAACACAGGGAAAGGAACTTTGAAAGGAAATTTTATATCATACCAGCAAAATAAACAATAATAACAATTATAATTTCAGAGAGATACACAGATTAGGATGCAGGGTACTTCTCCCTGACAGCAGTAGCTGGAGATGGCTGAATGCAGACGTGAAATTGAATGTATTTTGTTCTCCAAAATGTCAGCCCCACTTGGATGAATATTAAATGTATATTAATGTTTTAAAATGGAAACACAGTACATGAAGTTCTTGGCTTTTTTCCTCCACCATTTCCTATGTCCCCAAAATTGAACCAGTTCATATTATAACTGTAGAAAAACAGAGCAACAATTCTATTGTTATTTGGTTAAAGTATACAAATGACATAGTCTAACATATTTCTTGGTTGTTCTCTGGAAGGATTTGCATCATTTCTCTTTTTGCTGTTGTTGCTTTTAGTTTTGTGGGTTTTTCTTGAAGTTATAGAACATTTTTCCTCCTTCCCGTGCCAGTAATGTAAACAATTCTGGCTTCATGAAAAAAGATTCTTTTCTATTTAGTCACACGATTGCGAATTGTTTGTATTTATTTATATCAAGTTAAAGATTATATCAACTGTTATCTTAACAGCAAGCATAATATGAATGTTGAGTGTTTGTATTTTGTGTGTACACTGTATTTTATGTGTACTGAAAATGCAAATCTTCTACATGATTTTTCATTTTTATTTTTTATACTTTGTCTATTCCATAATGGCCTACCACAACGGAATCTGTTTCTACTTCTATGCATCAAACATTGAAAAATCTTATCAAGTATTTATTTGATATTTTTCATAATTTTTTGAATTCTGTCCTTGAGCAGATTGTAGGTACAGATGCTGTGTTCTGAGGTATAGATGTGCCAATGTTGCAGATATTTGAAACCCTTTATTTACTACCTGCTTAGAAATTTGTTAAACTTATGGCAGCATGATGTTGGCCTTATTAAATGTATCTGAGGTTAAAATTGATGGGTAAGTGATAAAGCATCCTTTCCTCTCCATGAAAGTTGGTATGAAAGATGAACATAAAGATGTTTTCCTCTGATTCTGAATGAAATTATATATATAAATAGCTCCAATTAGAACTCCCATGCTGAAGTCATTCTAAACCAGGCTTTTCTTTTATAAACTGTATGCCTTTGGAGGCGTCTCCTAACCATGACTTAGCTCTTCAGCTAAAAGTGAAGGTTAAACTATTGGTGACCTTAAGCAAAAATGGTTGGTTTCTGATCTACCTGGTGTCTGTTATCTTCTATCAGGAAAACCAGAAGGTTATAGCTTGCATATTCTGGTTCCTTCTAGCAATTCTAAGAGGGTAATAAGAAAGAAAAGGACAGCTAAGAGATTCTTTCTCTACCTTGCTTTTTCTTCAAGATGAGAATCAAAAATGAAGGAGACAGAATCAATAAACCTCATCAGGGAGCAGAAGATAGAAGAGACTTCTCTTAAATCCCCCTTGATTGGCAAATGTCCCTCTTGTGATGAAGGGTATGAGGGATTCCAGTGTTAGTGCAGAGAAGGTACAATGGAATTGGCCAAAGGAATAAAACACTGATTATGTGCCTGAAAATTGTCTGAATATTAACCAAAGTGGGAGTTGTGGTCTATATCCTACCCAATGTCATTTTTTTCATTTAATCTGTGTTAAGTCTGTAAAGATGTAACAACCTCAAGTTACCAGACACTGTTTTGCCTCTATATGTTAGAATGTTAATTCTCTACCCAGAACAAAAGTATAGAATGCACCATGGAATCTAGCAATAGATGGTTAAAAGAATAAGAAGAATAATAGGTTAAAAGAATAGATGGTTAAAAGAAAAGAAACTTCTTGATATAATTAGTAAAGACTACCCATATATAGATGAGATAGATCATATATTATAAGACAGTATGAATAATTAAATAGCCATAAAAACATCCTGAGCCCTAAACATCGTGTTTGCTTTCTGAGCTGTTGAGTAAACAAAGGAGAAACCTGTTGAGTAAATAAAGGAGAAAACGTCTATTGACTTAGATTGGAGTTATAGAAGAGAAATGCAGAAAATGTTGCCAAATCTGGTAAACATCTTGGTATGAAATTCTCTGATTCTACAGCACTTGTACACATAATAAGCAGGACTCTTCTGTGAGTTTTAAAATTAGTGTTTTATGCAGCCTTGAAATAAATGAAAATACCTTTCATTAGGCTTATAAAGAAAATTGAAAATTCATGAAATGCAGTATGAGATTGCAGAAGAAAATTCATGGGTCCCGGGTACGTGTCTGCAGGTGACAGACCAACAATGCAGAGTCAGCACGAACTAATCCCTGAGCTGCTGAGGGTAATTAGGAAGTTTTGGTATCACATTGAATTTTGTGTGTATGTTTTCATGATTTTGTCAAAAAATAATTTAGCAGTATGAAAATTAATTTGAGTAAAAGTAATAGAGCTTAGTCTTTTGGATTCAGCATTTTTGGCTTTCAAAGGATCTGCCATTTACAACTTGCCCACTGTTCTATTTTGTGAGGTTAGGAATAATATGTGTAATCAACTATCTCTGCATAAATGCTTGAGACACATTCTCATTACTTTTGAATATTATAACCTCTGAGAAGATTTTTTTGAAAGAAAGATGCAAATTTTGTGATTGAGAATGCATTTATATTCTTGCTCAATCAGCAGTATTGCTGCCAGCTTTGCTCTCAAGTTCATAAATCTACTGAACTTCGGGAGTGCAACACAGCTGGTTGGTTATTCTGGCTTGCTTAAGTGATATTCAGTTAATTATAGGACTAAAAATCAGACTTAGCCACAGAGTAACTCATTCACTGACCACATGTGGACATGATTTTAGTCTTTCTTTCCAGTAAAAAAAATACACCCATCACTTCCCATGAAAATGGCAAACTGGAATCCTAGACACTGAGCAGGTTACATCTCTAGATGTGTCTTTCCGTCTTGCTATTTTCAGTGTTTTAGCTTCCTTTGCCCCAAGAGATCTGATTGAGCTATGGTTGAATTCACGACACTTTACATGTGAATTTAGTACTCTTTGATAACCAATTTCTCTCATAGTTGTTGAGTCCTTTAACTGCATGGCTAGTTTCCTCCTGAATCAACCTTGTTCTCCAGAAATATACCAGAAACTTCTCTTTGATTCCTAGTGAGAAGCTCCCAACTTCAACACCCCGCTTCAGTTCAGGAACATTTTACTGCCCCCTAGAATATGCATGCCAAGATAATTGTAGATCATCACGTGTCCAGTATACAGTGGAGGTAGGACCTTTAGCTGAGTGACAAGGAAATGTAACTAAAAGCACAAAATAAGTAAAGTTTCTCCATGAAAAGAAAATTTAGCATAAGATACATTTTTACTCTCTTCAGCTGCTTTGTTTCTGATTTATTTTTCTGTTACTAAGACAAGGATTTTTTTAAGCAGCAAGAATCCTCTGAAAGCAATTTCTGAGGATTTGTTGTAATAGAAAGATACATAGGATGCCACCTTCCCTGGCAGGAACATGCCAATTGTTCTGTTAATGAGCATCTTCTCCATTTTGCATGAAGAAAGAAATATGTCTATGATAATAACATTCAGGGAACACCTTTCTCCACAGTACTCAAATTCATGGTATCATCAGCTTCATTAGCTTTAATAATTGTGTGATTATTATTATTATTATTATTATTCATGACTTTAATAGTTGTTAAATTCTCTGTTTCCATAAATCTCCCAGGAGACTGTTCACTAGTGCTTGTGGAGCAATGGTTTTTCAGAGCAGCCCTATTTCTGATATCATCAGGAGGGAATTAAAATATTCATTATTGCTTTAAATCTAGGGTCGAAGCAAACAATCCATTATATGATAATGAATGCATGTATATAAGAGATAGAAATCTTGAATCAAGAACATGTGATTTTTTTTTCTTTTTCTTTCAATAGCTCACCCTAGATAACAAAAGTTGTTTAACAGTATGAGATGAAAGAGATTAGTTATTATAGCTAAATGTTTCAAGAGATCTAGGAAGTAATAAGATGTACTAATTAAGAGAGATCAAGAAAGATAAACAGAGCAGTATTCTTAATAGTAGGACATATATTTAAATTAAAATTCAAGCTGTTTGAGAGTTACTTAAGAGGGCAACATGGATAGCCAAAAGGAATGTGAAGATCTTTCATAATGAAATCAAACTTAGAAAAGTGCTAAAATAATAACCCTGTTGGACTTTGTTTCCTTCGATAAACTAATAAAGAAACGGAAATAGAAGTTCCACTTTCTAGTGTGTATGTACATGTGGAGCATGTGTGTGTATGTTCTCACAAAGGTATATATTGAATAAATTCAAATGACTTCTTCCAAGACAGTAATTGCTATTTGTTAAAATCTAATTTTCATAGGTCCCTTGATTAAAAGCTACCATTTTTACAAGTTAAAAGTAGCATCTATTTTTCAGCTAAGGATTGAAAGGCCAATGCTATGAAATCAAAGCATTATTAATAAATTAAAAATGAATCCATGGTACTTGCCAACATTATCTTTTCATAAAAAATAATTTTATTGAGAAACAAATAGCAATGAAACAGTTTCAAAACCAATTAGTAGGACAGTTTCAATAATTAATACATTGCATATTGTTGTCTTCTTAGTGGTTATTCATAGTAAAAGAAGCATTATCTTATATGACAAGATTACAATCAGGTCATAAGAGTAAAATCAAGTCCAAGCTCTTTTTGGGGCCTTGTGGCTCCAGTGGTGAGTATACAAATTACAAACTCTGTTTCTATTTCTTTATGCATGAGTTCCTTGAAGGTACACATGGCTTTGCAATGCATATAGATACCTAGAGAATGTCAAAAGGACCAGGAAGATTGATATTTGATCTGATAGTAAAGTCCTTTTTGCACTAGTTATAAATCTGAAGAAGTCATATTAATTAGACTTTTAGTCTAATTAGACATATTTATTTTACTTATTTCATCATTTAGTCTCATAGAAGCAATTATAAATATGTTTGTGGAAAATGCTGTAAGGTATTGCACTGTCCCCTGATTGTAGAAAAACCAGATATATTTAGGTATGTACATAAAGTTGTTGAAAAGTCTTGAGTGTAAGTAGCAATGCAGGTTGGAAATCAAGTCCTATGTGTTTTAGTTTTAGAGCAGCATATGGTTTAGATTGCCTTTCTCATGGCAACAGATCCCTCATGAATTCACCATCATAAGTTCACTTAATATGAATTCACATCATCTGGTCTTATGAAGATAACTGTTAAGAAAATTCTTCAATAGCAGGTTGAATGTAAGTGGCAAAATGAACACTGTACTGAGAGTGTGTATCTTTTTGGAAAACAATATTCCTTCATCTGTAGTAACTTAGTGAAACTATAGTTTAACGGCAGATTGCCCTAACCATTTTTTTTGTCTTGGTGAAAAACATACTTGCCCCTCATTCTTCCTTTCCATATGTACCACGGATGAGTGAATATTTCATGTTGATTTTTCATCTGTCCATTCATGTTTTTCCTCTTTAGGTGTAATCTAGCTCCTGTGGTGGAGTTCGCAGCAGATGTGGGAACTAAATCAGATTTTATAACCATGAATCCATCAGTTGTGCAAAGAGCATTTGGAGGATTTCGGAATGAGAGTGACAGAGAGAAATTTGTGCATAGACTTTCCATGCTGAATGACAGTGTCCTTTGGATCCCTGCTTTCATGGTCAAAGGAGGAGAGAAGCACGTGGAATGGGTTAATGCGCTAATCCTTAAGAATAAACTGAGAGTGCGAACTGCCTACCCCTCCCTGAGACTTATTCATGCTGTCCGAGGGTAAGTGACGGGCCATTCTGTTCTGGGCACAGTGCTGCACACTGCACAGACCAAGGGGAGCCGTCCGAAATCCTCTGATACACATCATATCTAGGCCTCAGGATATTGAGTTCGGTATAGTCATTCACATGGATTGTTTTCAACTATTGAATCAACTCAAAGTCATACATGCCAAAGAGATTTAAAAAACAACTTTGAAAATAGAAATGTTCACTGTACGTCCTCTCTGAAATTGGTTTATTTGTTTTAAATTTAGTCTTACACTAAAAATATTTCCATATGGTTTCTATTTTGACCTGTTGTCAACACAGCTGTAATGTTTTTCTGTAAGACAAGTGTTCTAGTTTAATGTTTTAGCCTAACTAGATACTGCATAGTAGGCATTTTAAACCAGAGGAGATTTTTATGACCGAGTGTATGTTCCCTTTGCTGCAGGACTTTGATTTACAGTACTAGCAGTGTAGTTTTCTGATAACTGAATTTGGTTCCTCTCGAGACACAATATTTTTCTCCTGGAAGCTCTCATGGTGTATAGTGTATACATGATTTACATCTTAGTTGATATTCATGAATGTACAACTCAGAATGGAACTATTGGAACACAGCTTCCAGGTTGGCTTTGACCGATACACTTTCCAATTCTTAGTTAGGATTCGTTGAGACGGAATGGATTTGACAAGTGTCAAACATTTCTTTGGAAGCACGGAAGGAATTCTCGTGGCACCTCTAGGATAAAAGCGTACTGTGGTTTTCCTCTTTGGAATGTGCAATTTTTCTGTTCTCCATATATAGCATTTCTATTCCTTCCTTTGTCTCAGTTCAAAAATGAATTTCTTTTTCTTTTGTTTGTTTTCTATTTTTTTTTTTTTTTTTTTTTTGAGGAACTTGGGTTTGAACTCAGGCCCTTGCAGTTTTCAGGGAAGCATTTATTCTACTGAGCCATCTCCCCAGCCCTTCAAAAGCAAATTTCAACTGGGAACTTCACTCTTGTTTCTTTCTCTTGGATTGACCTGGGTCTCTTCCTTTGATGGATGTGTCTATCAAAATAGTCATCATAGTATACAACTATTATTCATATACTTCTGTATAGGTGAAGTCATGAAAGGAAAGATGGACCTATTTATATCTCTATGATATATTATTTATATCATACAGAGGCTAAGACAAGTGTAAGGGCTGGGCACAGGGGCACAGAAAATGGCAAAACTGCTAAAAGAAGACTTTAAACTTTAGCTTACAATTAGTAGGTACAGCAACCAACAATAAGAAAGCAGGAAGATTTGATGAGAAATTCTCTTCATGATTCTGGGTAGCTCTAGAAATAGTATTTCTCGGCAGGTATAGTGAAGAAATTAACTGTGCCAATACAGAAATATTGAAGCACAACTACTGAAGACAGAAACTAGGCATCTTGCCTTCCAACAACTTTAATAAACATATGTATCAAAATGTGTGTAGAATCTACTAAACATTCTTACTGAAATTTACTGGCATATAGAAGTATTATATGATCAAAGTCTGATTAAAAAGTAAACCAAACATAATAATCTTAGCACACTGAGGATCATTAGCAAACTTATCTGACCAAATTATTTATGTAATTTAATAATGTAGTTTTTTGCATATTTTATTCACGTTTGTCTTTTAATTCTTAAAGTAATTTGATCTGTTTGAAATAATATTAAAAAGATGCTTTCTTGAAGAAAAATTAAAATTTTAAATACTTTAGCCAGTTAGGAAATAGATTATCACCACTTTTTAAGCAGTAATCAGAGGAAAGATTCATCTTGATTTATTTAAGAATTTCCATGAAAAATCATGCATTTCTGTAACAAATTACATTTACGGGATGCTTTAGGGTGTTCTGTTTTTTTTCTAATTTCAAGATTCTTTTAGTGAGTGCAAAAAAAGTTATAATCAATCTTAGGAATTCCCTGGTTTTGTTGACCTTTCAAAAAGAAAGAAGAACATTAGTCACTATGCAAAATTTGTACTGAATTGATCTACCTAAAAATTCTGTGTGACTTATGTCCTAGAAATTAAATAATTACTGTATTTAGAGTTACAATAAAATAATTAATTGAGAACATAAGGCAGATGGCAAAAAACTAACAGAATTTTAGACAGGGATCTTTAGTAGATATTGTGTGAATATAAAAGAAACTTTATTGAATTAAGTAGCCTATAAATCTTTATAAAGTTACAATTTCTTGTCTCCTTGAAATATTTTAGGTAGAGGTTAGCGTGACAGTAGTGACTTACATGGGGTGTCTTCAGATTGCAGACCCGCACTCTTAATGCGGTTGATGCTATGGTCAGAGCCCAGGCCACAACTTCCAAATTATGACTAAAGATATTTGTAATGTCAGCTCAGAAGGGCAGTTGTAAATAAAAGAGTAAGAGAAAAACTCTTGGGTCTTGGCCTGTAGCACTGCTGTGGGGGACACAGGTTATCAATAGACCCTGCTGTGTGCTGTGAGGACTGTCGTGCTGACACACCATGATTCCTCTTGGCAAGAGGTGAAAGTGAAGTGGCATCTCTGTCTTCTCTAAAACCTTACCCTAATTTTTAAAAAATAATTAGTATATTTTTAAATAATTAGTATACTTTAGCAAAATAAGTATGGAGAATTTAGCTATGAAATATTTTGGTGCCTAATAATTCCTTTTAATTCTATGATTAAATAAAATTAAGAATTGGAAAGCAGATACTACTAAAGGGATAGATGGTCAATTTTTTAATTATTCTAATTTGAAAAAGACTTGCACGTGCGTGCGCATGCGCGCGCACACGGGTGCGTGCGCACACACACATGCACACGCACACACTCCCTAATCTCAGTGTAGTGGTGCACACCTCTAATCTCAGGACTGGGTAAACTAAAACAGGAGAGCTACCACAAGTTCAAGGCCAGCCTGGATTATATAATAAATTCAAGATCTCACATAGTGAGATCTTGTGCTAAAAACAAAAAATAAAAAAAGTTTGTGGCAGACTTCTCAAGCTGTCGTTTACATTTTCACATTCCGTAGATGACATAAACTGAGAAGAATATTCAGAGAGACAAAACTCACAATGATAGGGTCTTAGTTAAGGTCAACAGAATTGGAAAAAGCACGTTACTGTGCCTTACCCAGCTGCCTCATCCATGTGTGCCAAGAAACAGGGTCACTCTCTGTTCCCCACTCATATATCACATGACATTCTTTTTTCTCTCTGGGACTCTTGTTTCATGATGGGGAGTTTGTGGTTAACGTGGTTTTCTGAAGACGAAACTTAAACATAATAAGTGGCTGTCCACTATCTGAAAAATGTTCTGTGGAATCGTATCACAAAATGTGTGATTTATTTTTACTTTCTATTAGACGAATGTTAACTATCATAATAATTTCCTTCAAGTAGTCCTACAGTGATATTCTCACTTGAGGGGCATAATTAAAACTAAAATTTTAGTGTGTTTTCCTCAGTTCTTAAAGTAGAATGACTGAGTTCAGTTCTCAGCAACTCTGGTTTTCTACCATACAGTTGTCACTATTTGTAGTTAAAGCAGATATTTACTGATATAAAACTGTTGTTAAATGATACTTCATACCTAGAGGACCTTGCTTCTATTTCACTTGAAAGACTTTTGGTTCCCATGAGAAATCACCACCCTTGTTTCAAATATAGAAGAAAAATAATAAAATAATTTTACTGTACTGTAAGGTATAAATAACTCATTGCTAATTATTGTTTAAAGGAAAATAATATTTGACCCTGAAGTATAGAATCTGGCAAAGGCATGGAGTTGAGTGTGTGAGATTGACATGAGACACGGGGCCTGGGTTGATGTCTTTACTCAAAATCCTAAATCAGGGAACACAGATGGACAGAACCATTGCTAGAGTAATAACGTTTCATTCTGAAGATCCATGTGAAAACATAAAAACACTTCACCATCAAAGAAAAGTGATTGGTTTGGTATTGAGCCTAACTACAATGACTCACAAAGAACCATCCCTTGAGAGACACACCACCCACAGCTTTGTGAGAGTTGCAGAAATCAGAAGTGCTAGTGTCTTACGTGTTATTCTCACTCTCAGTCTCCAAAATCCATTCATCAGACCATTAGGAAAAGTTTGCTTTTCTTACCTGTAAATATGAATTAGCTCTCATATATACCTTTCTGTTTCATAAAATTGTTTTAGTATATCACATACAGTAGAAGTTTAGGTGTTGGTTTTTACTTGAGACTAAAACTTTCACAAACTGAATATGAGTGAATTCCTTCCCAGAGGAAGCTGGTTTTGCTCAGTGCAAAGTTCCATTGTCAACCTTGAACTGTTTTCATAGTGAAAGGACAGTTTTGTTGCTTTTTTCATTCATGCACTCCTGAACAAAATGTTGCCTGTTGAAGTCACTATAGATGTGACAATATCAGTGGAAGGATCTCTTTCTCTTTTGGTTAAAAAATGAAATAATAGGTTAGAGTGCATAACTGTGAATTCTTAAGTACAATGCTTGTGTAGAGTCCCCTTAATACATTTTACACACTGGATTTCCTTAACCTTTGTAACATTTCAGTGTGATTTTCCATAATTAATTAAATGTGATGGGCCAGCGAGATAGCTTAGTGGACTAAGCACCGCTTTAGGCAAGCTCAGGGACCGGGGTTCAATCCCCAGTACCAGAGTCTATGCCAACCTCTTTGCACAGCCACCGAGGCCAGGCATTATGGCTCATTCCTATAACCCCAGCGCTGGGCAGGCTGAAAACAAGAGGATCACTAGGAGTCTGATCTGTGTAATGAGATCTTGTACCAAATATTAAAAAAAATAAAATAAGCAGTGACTAGTGAATGGAAATCTAGAAATTCTTTGCATCAGGTACTAAACTGTATTTACACCGAATTAATAAACAAGTCAGAATAACTGAAAGAAGCTCATGACAGTAGGTGATAGCTTAAGATGATAAGGTAATCTCATACCATCATGTCTATTTTTCAGTAGTATTCAAGAAAAGTATGTGACAATATCTTTTTTTTATGTATTTGGGACATGGTCTAGAGGGCTTCACTAGGTAGATCAGACTAGTAGTGATTCTCCTGTTTACAGCCTCCCAAGGGCTGGGATTATAGGTGCGCAGCACCACGCCCCGTCTCTATCACCTTCTCACTGTACCCTGAGGACAGGGCTGGCAGGACACGACAGGGATCAAACCTCAGCCCCTGTGCTCTGCCTAAGCAGATCCCTTAGTCCACTGAGCTATCAGGCCGGCCCAGACAATATCTATTTTAAAACAATAAATTTGGGAAACAGTGTTGGGGTGGTTGTGGAAACTTTCCCAGAAATACTTTATTTTTTGCTTATTAATACCATTTAAAACATAGATGACTTTAGTCCTACTGACAAGCAGTTGTTCTCTGTCTCAACCCATCAGCAGGTCTCCATTAATAAAAGTTCCTATGAAGAAGAATTCATGCTACCAACGTCTTTTCAGTTTGCTCAGCAGGCAAATATTTTCTCTTTTTCTTTTTGCCTGAAACAGATGCCGACAACAGGATTGCTGCTAATTTCAAAATTAGGAAAGCTGATTATGTTATGGGAAATAATTAACACAGAATATGTTTGTATAAATATTTTAGCAATGTACCACTCAAAGCATCCCTATTGAGCTGCATTTGAAGCAGCAAAATTCAGGAAATCACATGATTCCACATTGGAAAAGAATGAATGGGTGCACTTCTGCTGTTGCACATTCATTCCCTCCTGGACTTTGAAGAGGTCGGAAAGGGCAGGAAAGTGCAAAGAATATAACAAAAGTGTGTGTCTCCTCAAGAGACAGAATCCCAGCCTGGTAGCCCAGAGGGTTGCATAGACAAGGGACAGTTATACATGTATGCAGACGTACAACTATTTAAATGAGTACTATTGAGAAACCATTTGAGGTAACATGAATATGCTCCAAACCCATTGTGTGTATCTCTCTGCTCTCTGAGTCCTGGTGCATGGTCGGTTTGACACTTCTTTTCTGGGATTCTCATTTAACTTAGTGTGCACAGAAATGAGCTCCTAAATTTCTCACTGTGACACAATGTGATCACGAGGAGGCATACTGTGAAGGCAGACAAACTGGGGAGATTGAAAAGGGAGCTTTCTGAAGAATTGAACAGGCAGGAGCCATTTTCTAAAAAAGGCAAACCAGATAAACTCTTCATTTCTTTCATTCTTTGTTACTCACAATAAAACTTGGAAGATTGGCTTTCTTCTTTATACCCTCAAATAACCTAGGGACCTGAGGCAGGTATAGGTCCAGTGGGAAACATGCTGTGTGGTAGAAAAGTACTTTTAAAATGTTCTGTGCTTCCTTACTTCCAAGCTTCCTCTCCAGTGGCCTAGCTGGTAGGAAATGACTTTGTGTCGTTCAAGCCTCATGACTCATGATGAAATGAACTGTTTGGGGAATTTTTGCACACCCTCCCCCAAAATTCTGTAGACCTTGTAATACTTAGAGGTGATGGGGGATTTTCTTTTATTTCTATGTGTTTGATACAGTCTCACTATGCACCTCTGACTCCTAGTGATCCTCCTGTTTTCAACATCCCCAGCACTGGAATTACAGATGTGCACCATGCCGCTTCCTCAGTGGCCTGCTCAGTGTGCCCAGGGGCAGGGCCATGTGGCATGTGGTGCTGGGAATTGAACCCAGATCTCTGTGCTTGCCTCAGAAAGTGCTTAGTCCGCTGAGCTATCTTGCTGGCCTGATTGAGGATTTTCTAATGAAGCCTCTATTTGATAAGTTAAGTGAACACTTTGATAGCATGGTCTCTGTTCTGTCAACATATTGAAGACAAGTTTTTGGATTCTGTCCAGTGTACCATCTTTTTCCCTAAAAGAGACACAAGAATTGACCATATCTGCGTATGCATATGCTCAAACAATAACTTCTTCAAATTTGAAATAAGACTGTAACACCATCCTATGTTAATAAACAGAAAATTTTGTAAAAGTGAGAAAAAATTATAACTGCTAGAGAACTCTAAGAATATTGAAAAATTTCATTTCTGACACTGGACTAAAATGACTAACCTTGGTATAATAGGATATCATATAAAGGCTACAGATTAGCAATAAAGTTTTTAAAGAATAGATTCACTGAAAATATTAAAACATGTAAAAGTACCTATAAAATATTTACAAAGTACCCTTTTGCATGTGGAAAACATTAAACATTTCTAAAATAGTGTATTTCTCATTTGGTAGGGCATACTTTTGAGGATCAAATTTATTCAAGAGCATAAACTTACTGGTCACCCAGAATAGTTGATTCTAGGACATCTCTCTTTCACCCAATCCCTTCATAGAAAAATATAACTTAATAATACTATGATAATATTTGCATTATTTTGTCATTCATTTTTGATACATGATTTTCAGTATAATAGTGTTGATTTATATATCTTTGTACTCTGCAAAATAATATTCAGTAAGTGAATGTTTTCCTAGCTGCATAAGTTATCACAGATCTTGACCTGCCTCTGTCTTGTGTTTCCTGACCAAAGATGAAAAGCAGATCATTTTTCACAGACAATAGGAAGAAATAACTAAATAAACTGTCCATCATGCTAAGGATTTTTAAGCCAAACTTCAAACTGAAACTAATTTCAAAACTTTTAAATAATTCTCACTAAAGTAGAATTGCAAAAGTTATCTTTTTTAATTCTAAAAGAGATAGCATGAGTTCTATAGTTGATTTCTGAAGCATTTCATTAAATTTAAGACATTTATCTACTCAAGCTTTCAGCTGACATCTGCAGAACAAAATCAAGATCTCTTATGGAAAACTGATTGATGGTGTGCCATATTATTTGTAAAACTCAAGCCATCTACATTTGAAATATGCTACATTAAAATAAATTCGAAATTAAATAAAGAAATATAAAATATGCATCTAACCAGAAGAGAAAAGATTGCAATAAATATAAATGTTTACCTGTAGAGCATGTTTTGTTAAAATATATAATTTTGTTGAAAAGCTTAATGTAAATAACATTGGGTTAGAAAAAGAATGTAACTGTTATATGATTTGCTAAAATTCCTGGTGGCAATTTTTATACATATTTATTCTATTTTATACCCATGAGCATCTTACCTGTGACAGAAAGTGCCAGAGGACAGGTTCTAAGAATACAGTATTGTATTGATGACTTACAATAGAATCTCTGTAATTCTAGCTCAAGGCCATAATTTTATTATTTCTACTTTTAGTATATATTTAATTTGACACTTTTACTCTAGTGTTCCATGTTAATAGTCACAAATCTTTGGATTTTCAATGATTAAAGTCTAATTTAGATATTACTTTCAATCAAAACCAGTTTTTAGTAAGTTATTAGTTCCTAGCCATTTGGTACTTATCTATTTATGCAATGTAATACTGGTCTTCATTAAAGACTCCAAGTAGTAATATATATTCTGTAGTTTTCCATACATTTTCCTGGTTTTAGAATAGTAAACTAACAACTAACAATTGAGTTCCAATCTACTAATCTTTAACAACATAGACCCTATTAACTAAAGTTTCTTGCTAACTAACAATGATGATATTTTAACTGAAATTTTGATTTCTTTTTAAAAGGAGAATATATAGCAGCAGTGGGCATTTATTTCTTCATAGCAATACTGCAGAGCTAAATTACTTGTTTTCTATGAGCTGAGCTCTGTTATGCAAACTTTCAAACGCCATGTTCCCTTTGTCTGCGCCCTCATGACGCTAACAATATTCACTAGTGTTGGTCTCTGGTTTTACTGAGTTCTGTAGCTTTTTATTAGAATCAGCTTCTCATATTATTCAGTTCTATAACCATTAGTTTTATTATTCTCTCTGTCAGAAGTAGAGTGAGGTAAAAACACATAGAGTCATCGATTCAGACACTCTTGGAAAAAAACTTTGCGAATGATCCAGTCAAGGTGTCCTTTGAAAAAGATAAAATATACTCTCAGGTGCAGTGACACATTAAGAGCATGTTTCCAGAAGTTTGGTCTTAAATAAACGTTTTGGCACCTGTTTAAGAAACTGTTGCACAGATTTCTTTTTAGGTAATGTGAGTTAATAAATGCTTAAAAAAGAATTCTCTAAAACACCACAAAAGTGAATTAGCTGGTTTTCATTCATAAATACTCCCAGCATATCAAATTGTGATATTAACAATCTTCTTATATTCCAGAAGGTGACAAAAGCTTTGTGAGTTGATAAGGGCCAGCTCCAGCACACCAAAATAGGTGTGATTCAAACAGATCAGTGTATGTGTTATGGAAGAAAAAAATGAAGCTATTCATGTTCAGCCTTATAAAACGAAATCCTTTCCATCACACTGGAAACTCCATCAGAAATGTCTCATTTATTAGAATATTTTATTATTATATATATCATTACAGTTTAGACTGCTTAACACAAATGCACTGGGAATAGTGATTTCTATAAAAGCAAAATCAATAATTTTATTTAAGTCTTCTATTTTGGTTTATTACACTAATCAAATGGAGGAATGCATGATGGGTATTTACATGATAATCCTTAAAGTGGAGTTTTTAGTTGTTATTGACTAAAGAAAAACACTTAAAATTTTCACTCTGTTATTGATCCTAGCCTGATTAAAGGCTTTCAAATACCATTTAAATTTAATAGTGTTTGTCAGTCATAGGCAAACACTAAGGCTTAGTACTCTAAATATTATTGTTCACCTAGAATTTCATCTTTTTCTGCAATGTTAAGGAAAGCTTGTAATCTTGATAGTAATTGTCATGACATGACACAATGCCCATATGGTAATTTCTCTACTATACCTGGGAGAATTTTGGCAAGATTTAAATTTGCCCTTTTTATTTAAAAAATATGCCACTTATGACATGAATTCCCACAGGTAAAATATGTTTACTTACATAAATTAGAAGTTTTGATTTCCTAATTACTTAACTTGAAAACCAAGATGATGTAAGTAAAACATGATCACATTTTATTTGAAAAAGTAAAATCATATTGTCTTTCACTCTGAACTGAAAAAAAAATAGGAAGGAAGATGACTTACAAAATGAGGTGCATGTTTAAATGTTTTAAATTGTGGTAAAGGATATATTGCTGTTATTCCCCTTTGCATACTTCCTTGGCTGGGGAGATGATTTTCCCGTCTTCCTTACTATTTTATGAACCAGATCTGGAAGTTTTACATGACTGCTTTTAGTACAATCTTAGGGCTTCCTCAATTCTGAACTTGTCTTTCATAGTTATTTTGACTTTGGAACAAAGGCAAGGCAGATGTCACATGAGGTCAGAGCCAGTGAAAACTGCATGAGAATACCATGTAAATGCTTTTCATTTTGGTCAGAGACACTAACAAAAGAAGACTTTCAGCACTGCTTTAAAGACTTGGACCCAAGCATGGGCATTTTGAGTGGAACAAAGAGAAATATGTGGGGTCTGGGAGATAACTCAGTAGAATAAGTGCTTACCTAGCAAGTTCAAGGGCTTGAGTTCAATCACCGGTTCTGTAAAAAAAAAAAAAAAAATTTGGGGGGGATATTTTCTTGAGCTATAATTAATTATTTTAATTTAAATATCCATGGTTTTTATTGTATATATGTATATTACAGTTAATATAATGTGAGTCAATCGTACATCAAATTCTATTTCTAAATTCTTATAAATGATGACTTTATTAAATAATTCATTAAAACAGATTAAAGTTCATTTTCAGATAAAGACAATTTTAAATTTAATTTCTTTTATATCTTAACGAATATAATATAGTAAAGAAAAATTAGAAATGATACAAAGTTTCACTAAACAATGTAATAGGAATTGAGTATTAGTTGCTGTTTTGCATGATGTTATGTTCATATTAGTTATCTAGGCTACCCCAGGGAAACTTGAAAAACTGGTTAAAATAAGAGTTGTAGGAAATTAAAACAAGAATAAAAAAGAAAGAAATTTTAAAGCCTAACTTCTGCATTTAAACAAAGTTCCAAGTTCTATCCCAGGTACCACATGCTATGTTGGGCTCTGAACCCTGGCCTGCCCCGTGGCACCTGAAACCTGGCATGGGAGCACATGCTTGTAATCTCAGCACTGGGTAGACTGAGGCAGGAGACCACTATGAGTCCTGGCTGTGCAGTGAGACCTTGAACCAAATAACTAAATAACTAACTAACTTAATAAATGCCAGAAGAAACCAACAGTACTATCACCGAATATGCATAAATATATCTTCTCCCCTTTTTCTTTTATCTTTCTCATCCCAGTTTTTCCTTCCCATTGAACAAATTCTTTCACTTTCACTGTATCTCTCAAGCCATTTAGATTTGATTTGCTCTCTCAGGATCTCACAGTAGTGAGACAATAGGGTGATTGTATATGTGGTTTGATTTATTTCACTTACTGTTACAGTCTCTAGTTGCATACGTTTATCTACACAAGCCTCAAGTTTATCTTTTTTATATCATAATACTCCATTGTGTAAAAGCATCACATCCTTTTTAATCCATTCCTCAGATGATGGGCATTTGGGTTGTTTCCAAAATTTAGCTGTAGCAAAGTGCACAATATGAATGTGGATGCCCATATATCACAGTGGCATGATGACTTGGGTTCTTTTGGAAAAATACCTAGGAGGAGAATGGCTGGCTTGAATGGGAGCTTCAGCCCTATTAGAGGGATCTCCATACTGATTTCCATAAGGCTGCACCAGCCTGCACTCCCACCAATAGTGAACATAGGTAGCCTCTCCAGCATTTTTTATTTGTTGAATTCTTAAGGATAACCATTCTTTGTGATAAGAGACGGTATCTTGACATTGTCCTAATTTGCATCACTTGAATGAACAATGTTGTTGAACTTTTTCATGTATCTATTTGCTTTTGGAATTTCTTCATTTGTGAAGTGTATATGCATCTCAAATGCCTTCTTTTTTTTTTTTTTTGTATTTTAGGGAAGGGTCTACAGGGTCTTCAGGGTCTCACTACTAGATCGGATTCATAGTGATCTGCCTATTTACAGTGATCTTTGTTTACCCAAGAACTGGGATTACAGATGTGTGCCACCACACACAGTCTCAGTTGCTCTCTCAATGAACCCCGGGGTCGAGGCCAGTATGGCAGGCCTAGGGATTGAACCCCCGACCCCTGAACCTGCTTGCAGGTGCTTTAATATGCTGAGCTATTTGGGCGGCTCTTTCAGATGCCTATTTTTGGATTGGTTTTTGAATTTTAGAAGCCTGTTTTTTTGTTTTTCTGGTTTTTTTTTTTTTTTTTTTTAATTTTTGTGTGTTCTAGATAGGAGACTTTTATCTGTAGGATAGTCTGTTATATTTTTTCCCACTTTGTGGGTTTTCCTTTTACTCTGTTGGTAATTTCTTTGTGACATGCAGAAACTTTAAAAAGATAAGATTCCAATTGCTGATTCCACAAAGGTTTTCCCTTGTAGTTTGATTGGTTTTTTTCATGAACTCTTTACCTACCCCTATGTCCTTAACATTTCTTCCTACTTTCTCCTCCATAAGATTTAGGGTTTTAGTTTGAATAAGTAAATCTTTGATCCATTTTGACTGTAGTTTTGTGCATGGTGATAGGCATGGATCTATTTTCAGCCTTTAACATTTGGAAAGCCAGTATTTCCAGCACCATGTATTAAAAATGCTATTTTTCTTCCAGTGAACATGTTTGACCCTTGTCAAAGATAAGGGATGAGTGTGTTTGTAGTTGTTTCTGCATGTTCTAATCTGTTCCATTGATCATAATGCCTGTTTTCCCCCTATTACCATGATGATTTTATCACAGTATCTTTGCAATATAATTTCAAGTCAGGGATTGTGATGCCTCCTGTCTTTCCTTTGTTACCCAGGATTGCTTTTGTAAGTCTCATTCCCTTCTGGTTTCAGTTAAATTTAGGAATGTTTTCTCGAGATGTGTGAGGTATCATAAGTGTATTTTAATTGAGTTTGCTTTGAATCTCTACTACAATTTTTGGAGTATGGACATTTTCACATTGTTGTTTCCTCTTTTTCAGAAGCAGTGAATATTTTTCTATTTTCTGAAATCCTCTTTTATCTCCTTTCAGAGTACTATAATTTTTACTATGTAAGTCTATTGCTTCTTTTGTAAGATTGATCCCTGCATATTTCAGTTTTGGAGGTGATATTGTGAAAGGCGTGTTTTCCATTATTTCTCTCAGTGTATTCATTTGTGTATAGAAATGCTATTGATTTTTGAATGCTCACTTTGTATCCTGCTATGCTACTGAATTAAATTATTAAATATACAAGTCTCTTAGTGGAGCTTTTGGGGTCTTCTATTACAGTGTCATGTCATCTGCAAATAATAGCAATTTCACTTCTTTTTTCCAAACATTATTCCTTTTATTTCTTTCTCTTGTCTAATTAGTCTGGCTTATGTAACTACATTGAACAGGAGTGGTGACAGTGGGCATCCTATCTTGCTCATGATTTTATTTTTTTATTTTTTTATTTTTTTTTTTTTGTCTTTTTGAGACAGGGTCTCACTATGCAGTTCAGGCTGGCCTTAAGCTCACTTTGTAGCTCAGGCTGGTCTCGAACTCACAACAATCCTCCTGCCTCAGCCTCCCGAGTGCTGGGATTACAGGCATGCGCCACCACGCCCGGCTTGCTCATGATTTTAAAATGAATACTTTTAATTTTTATCCATTTAGTATATTAGCTGTTGATTTTTTGTAGAAGGCTTCTCTCAAGTTAAGGTAAAAACCATCTGTTTTGATTTTCTGTAGGTTTTTTTTTGTCATGAATGAGTGTTGGACTTCATGAAAAGCTTTTTCTGCATTTATTGAGATGATCATGGGATTTTTGTCTTTGGCTGTATTGACAAATACATTTGTCAATGTGTATTACATTTATAGATTTGGTTATACAGAACTATCCCTACATTCCTTGGATGAATCACACTTGGTTGTGATGTATAATGTTCTAAATGATTTGATGAATTTTGTTTCTTAGTATTTCATTGAGGATTTTTGCCTCTATGTTCATTAGGGAGATAGATATGTAGTTCTCTTTTTTGGTTGGTTTTGATGTTAGAGTAATACTTGCCAATAGGAATGAGTTTGGGAGAATTGGTTCTCTTTCAATTTCATTGAATAGTTTGAGAAGAGTTTTCATTAAATTTCTTCTAAATTTATTTCAGAATTCATCTGTAAATCCATCAGGACTTGGGCTTTTCTTTGTTGGTAGGTTTTCATAATTTCATTTTCACTTTTATTGATATTGAATTATTCAGAACTTTCAGGTCATCTTGATTCAGGTTTGGTAATTCATATGTAGGAATCTGTTCATTTCTTCTGTTTTCCATACTCTGAGAGTAAACATTTAGAGAATAGATATCAATGATCTTCTCAATTTCTGTAGGATCTGTAGTGATTTCACCTTTTTTCATTCCTTTTTGCATGAATTTGGTTTTTTTTCTTTCCTTTTTTGATAAGGTTGGCTAGAGATTAATCATTTTTTAAACTTATTGTTTAAAGAACAAACTGCTTGATTCATTAATTCTTCGTATTTTTTTTTCTTCATCTCAGCTTGACTTGCTCTTTTTTTGCTAGGAGTTTGAGGTGCAGCCTAAGAATGTTTATTTGGGCTCGTTCTGTTTTCCTCACATGATAATTTACTGCTATAAATTTCCCTCTTAAAAATATGATTAAGTTTGATGTAGCAGCTCAGCATTTTTAGAATTAAAATAAATTTTGGGTCAGCCAGATAGCTCAGCAGAGCCTGAGGGATGGCTCAGTAGAATAAGTGCTTCCCTGGCAAGCTCAAGGGCCTGAGTTCAATCCCTGGTTCCACCAAAAAAAAAAAAAAAAAAAAAAAAAAAGATAGCTCAGTGGAATATAGCATCTATTTAAGCAGACACAGGGACCAAGGTTCAGTCCCTGCTGTGATATGCCAGCCCCGCACCTGGGGACTGCTGAAAAGACGACTGAGACGGGTCGTGGTGGCATGTCCCTGTAATCTCAGTGCTTTGGAGGCTGAAAACAGGAGAACCAGTATGTAGTGGTACCCTGTAGACCCTGTCAGAAACACATAAAAATAAAATGAAGAAAAGAAAATTCATTTCACCTGTGATGTTCAATTGTACTTCTGTTTATTCAGAAATATTTTAAGTTAAGCATTGAATATTTCTTTTTTTTTTTTCTTTTCTTTTTTTTTTTTTTTTTTTTTTGCGGAACCAGGGATTGAACTCAGGCCCTTGTGCTTGCCAGGGAAATGCCTATTCTAATGAGCCATCTACCTGGTCCTTCCTCAGTACACAGTGAAAATAATGTCACAAAGTGAATTAGATACCAAATTTTAATGGTGTTACTTAAGATAACACACAGTTCATTTTTCTGTATTCTGTAGATATATTAGAAAATCAAAGAAAATACTATTCCCAAAATTGATTTTGTGGGGTCCTGCTAACAAAATAAAATAGTTATTCTTGCATCTAAAATCTCCTAAACTTATTTTTATGGTTGACTACAGCTCTTCTGTAACCATTGAATCAAAATATTTTACCCTTCTTGCATATGTCACTTGGCCAATGATACAGAATTATTAAATATTATAGATAAAGAAACTACATAATTTGTTTCCATTAACAATTCTGTATGGTTTGATGTAGTGAAATCAAAGTTAAGATTTGCAAATGAAAATCAAATAGTTGAAAGAGGCTTTTGTCTCTTTCAGGGCTTATGAACTCCATTTATTACTTGTTTCCTGTGAATGTGTGTGTCCACACATATGTATGTCTGGGTGTGTATACTTGTGTTTGGAGAATCAAAGCACATATTGAACTCCATCCTCTACTATTTGAAGTTACCCATAAAATTAAAACAACCTTTTGTTGTTTTGTTTGTTTATATTATATTATTTTGTTAATGATTTAGAGAGTGTTAGGTCTTGTGTGTGTGTGTGTGTGTGTGTGTGTGTGTGTGTGTGTGTGTGTGTGTGTGACTGGGATTGAACTCAGGCCCTTGCATTTGCCAGGCAAGTGCATATTGTTCTGAGCCATCTCCCTGGTCTCTGGTCTTTTGAGTTTGGGATGGAATGAAAGAAATAAGAAAAGAAAGAAAATGAAGTTGTTGTATACCAAACAGTATCGTGGAATTATTTAAGGAAACTTGTGAAAGCCATTATTTGAGTCTAAGATATAAGTTGACTTATTATTTTATTTTTCCTATAAAGTAAGATACAATAAGTATAGCTTCTAAAATCATTCTCTTTTTACTCTCTCATTCTTATTTGTTTTATAAATCAACTCCACATTGACTTACCAAAGCATTCTCACTAAGTGAATTTTATTTTTTTAATTTTTTAACTTTTTTTGGTTCTCGGGAATCAAACTTAGGACCTTGTCAAGAAGATGCTTATGCCACTGAGCTACCTCCCCAGCTCTAAGTGAATTTTATAGATACAAAACAAAACTAATAATCAGAATGATGTTTTATTTCCCTCAGGTATTGTGTGTGTGTATGTGTGTGTGTGTGTGTGTGTGTGTGGTCGTGCACACATGCTACACTAATTAGAAAATTCTGTAGGCTTCCATTAGAGCCTGTGAGTTTAGCTAATAGCTGATAATAAGCAACATGGGAGTATTTCTACCTAGAAATTGGAAAGTAAGTCTCCAAGTATGCCATTATGGTGTCAGCATGAAACAGCCACAGATTTTTGATAGATTTATTCTTTTTAAGTACCAACATGGGGGTAGGGCGATGGCTCAGTTTAGTAAGCACTTCCCTGGCAAGCATATGGGCCTGAGTTCAATCCCCGGTTCTGCCAAAAAAAAAAGTACCAACATGTTCCACTAAATCATCACTTAAATGGTATCTGAAAATGATGACTTTCCCAGATTCTTTTCTGATTGTATGTAGTTCAAATTGATTATTTAAATTATTAATTTTACACTTCTATAACTTATTTGTCCCTCTTGGGGCTGCAGAATGATAGACTTGATTTGACAAATTCAAGATGTCAACACACTGTGTGATCTAACATTTGCTGTAGAGTTGTGAAAGTTACATAATTTTAGATTGTGCAGATTAAGGAGTACTGTGTGTTTAACTGAGGAACATGACAAACTTCTTTTATATATTAGCTTTGAGAAAATCCTCTTTCTCCATGTATATTTTATCTGTCAGGTCAACCTAGTCCATGACTAATCTCAGAATACTACACAAAGTTTATAGAGTGCACATTACACTCTCAATCACAATTAATAATTTTATTTAATAATTTCATTTATAAATTTGAAATTAACAAATAATCTAAAATTCTGTGGCCAAGTTAATTGTACCACAGAGATCCAGTTTTCCTTGGTGTGTTGGGACACACTGTAGAGCCAGATTTCTTTTAATTTCCCAGGTCTGCAAGTCTGCAGACCTGTTACTTTGGATTGCCTCTGTGTTCTCCTTGCACCTCAGTTTTCTCATTGGTAAAGTTGAGTGGTACGAGTGCCCACATCACAGAGATGCTGAGAAGCTCATTAGAGTTGTATGTAAACTACTTAAGACAGCGTCTGGCACACAATAAATGCTAAGCAAGTTTTCACTCTAATTAATGTGTCATTGAAAAAAGGAGACTCAGTCAATTCTTCTCTGGGCAGTTAAGGAAAGCTCATTTCTCTCATAAGGTACTTTCCTTTCTCCAGGCATGACCACATTCTCCTAATCCTTTATTTAAACTCACCACAATTATTTCCAGCTGTGGAAGCTATCTTAACATATGTGGAAGCTTTGTTTAGAGAGAAACAAATAGAAGAATGAATGATCATAGCCTTTGCCTTCCCTTTGATTTCAGAAAGGAGTCTAGTCCAGGTGTATGAGTTTATTTTCCCTTCTCTCTCTATGCATCACTCGTTGTTTGGATTGAAATCAACTGCTGTTTGTATTTCTATTTTGGTGAAAATTAATTGTAGGTAACTATATCTGATGTGTTTCCAAAAAGACTATGTCTATTCCAAGCTTGGAAGTTTCAGTACCACCGCATCAGTTGTTGATATATTTTCATTGCCTTTTATCATGTGATTTCTGAAATACTAATTGGTGGCTACTGTATCCATAAAGGCTTCTGTCAATTTTAACATTTCCTTTAATCTTTTTATTAGAGTGACAAGTGCAACCTCTGAGAACAATTTACTATGAGTAGGAGTTAATAGAAAGGCTTACTTCAACTATCAGAAACAACTATTTTATGGAACTCAGTAACCAATTTTTATCTTTCATAGTATTGGACATTTTAAAATTTCCAGTAGCTATGTTTTCTTTGGCTGAAAAACACTATTTGGGGTGTGGGGTTACTGGGAATTGAACTCAGTACCTCATGCTTGCCAGGCAGATGCTGTGCCACTGAGCTACATCCCTGTCCCAGTATTTTTTTAATGTTAATATTTTTTCTGGTCCATTTTTCTACTTTCAGTTATATAACGATTTAATTATATTTGAAAAATATCACTTCTTTCAAAATAAATAGATGGGCTTATGTAGCTCTCAGAACATCTTTCATTCTCGTGAATAATGGCGTAACTCCACAGGATTATCCAAGGCAGAGATATTTCTTTAAACAAACTGTATTAGCTACAAAGTTAAACAAATCTATTTTCAAATAGATCAAATACTGTGGAGATCTTTATATTTTAGGATAAAGAACATTTTTACCATGTAAAATCTTTTTAAGTTATTTCCATGTCTTAGATGTATGTCATTACACCTGTCAAAAACACGGACACAAATGGAAGACTTCTCAGACCCTCTTTCTTCTTTTCTTTTCATTCTATCATTATTTTATGGGTTTACAAACTATTTCCAAAGATCAAGTGGTATGAGTTTGGTCTGAAATATCTCCAAAGGCTCAGGTGTTGAAGGGTTTGTCTTCAGTGGAGAAAGGTGGGGTTCGGGTGGGGCACTGGATGCTAACCTCACTGATAGGCTAAGCCCGTGGTTTAACAGTTTGGGTGAAGTGGGCTCTTGGAGGCTACTGACTGGAGGTCATTCACACAGGGTGAGTTTGGAGGGGTGTATCTTTTCTTTGACTTTTTCTCCCTCTCCTTGCTGCCCATCTGTCATGAGGAAACCAACCAGTTCTATGTGTTCCCACCACTGTATTTTCTGTGCTTCAGATGCAAAGCAATGAAAAGACTGTAGACTGACACCCTGAAACTGTAAGCCAGGATCAGTCCTTTCTCATGTAAAGTTGATTTATACCAGATATTTTGGCACAAGAATGGAGAGCTGATTAACAAAATGGATCAATTTGGCGAATTATGAAAAAAATGAGAGGGGAAAAAAAAGAAAATATTAAAGCATTCAGCTATGCAAAACCATCCAACTAAAAATATGTCCCATAATAATATCTTTTACCAGCATATTAATAGGCACATTAGATATCTAATTACAATCATTGTCACTGATAAGGGCATTTTTAAATGTAAAAGAATGACTAAGAGGTTACTATAAAGGAAAATTTATAAAAAGCTAATTCTTAAGAGCATTCTGGTTTTTCAGTTCCTCACAAACAAATGATTCCTTTATCCCTAAAACATTTAATATCTTCATATTCTTTCATGTTTCTATCTTTGTAATTCTGGAAAAAGCAAACTTCATTGCCAGGCACAGAGATTACACTGTCTGTATCCCTAAGTCCTCAGGATGCTGAACTGAGAGCATCAGCCAAGCTCTTCTAAAAAATAAGTGACAAGCCTTATACATATTTGGATTATACTTCATAATGGTTGGTTTCTTTTTTATTGCTCTTGTACCAGTACTGACTTGGGATGACTTTCTTACAGGTTCATCACTTCTTAATTTTTTCATGTACTCATTCAGGTATTTATTGAGCATACAACATGTACCGGGGACTTTGGTAGATCTGGCATACAAAGTTGGAATGAATAGACACAGGCAGTGTTTCACTTAGAAAATTATATCAGCTTGAGGAAATTACAGCGAGGTAGGATAAGGGGCAGTAGCTGATCTGTGAGGGGCCCCACTCACAGAAGTGAGTTGGAGAACTGCTTCTTAGAAAGGGGTGTTCTAGTGCTTGATTCTGCGGTGCATTCACTAGAATTGGAATGATTTAGACCAGATTGGCATGCACCTTGGGCAAGATTACATGTACATCTGAGAGGAATGCCATGTGAAAATGGAAACAGGAATACAAGAGAAAAACTTGCTTTAAAAATTGATGCTTTAATCCATTGGAGGAATACAAATACATATTTCAGACAGAAAAAAATCAATACGTGCCAAACCAGCTAATGTTTTGTAATCACTTTTGTTGTGTAATAGCTGGTACAGTCATTAGTAAGGCATTTTCACAGCATGTAAACAACTATTTAGTCAGAGCTGGTGCTACTTCCGCTTTTACATATTAGGAAATCACTTACTTAAGTAACTTGCTCAAGTGTATGTAGCCAGTAAAAGCCAAGCCAGGATCTGAGATAGGTAGCTAGGTTTCATCATCTGTACTTTTCCTTTGAAATCTGTGCTACCTGTAGAGTGAAGCGTATTAAGGTAAAAGCTAACTTATTATTTTAAGTATGCATTATGTTTTTAAAATAATTTTATTGAGAAGCAGCAATTAGTTTCAAAATCAATCAGTAGAACAGTTTCAATAATTAATACATTGCATATTATTGTCTTCTTAGTGGTTATTCATAGTACAAGATGCAGACATGATATCCTGTCCACAAACATGATTAGTACAAATCTTTCTATTTATTGAATTAAGGGAAAGTAGCTGTATAGCTATCCTAACTACAGATACAAAATGGCCCTTCATTTGTATCCCCGTTTTTGTTTAGTTTTGTCAGAGATGGGTATTCCATAAAGAGTTGAATTTATTTATTTATTTGGCAGAACCAGGGACTGAACTCAGGCCCTTGCCAGGCAAGCACTTATTCTACTGAGCTATGTCCCCAGCCCTAAGTAATCTGTATATTTATTTCAGAGACCAACTTTCCATAATTAAAATAGTACAAATCATCAGCAAACCTGTGTACCATTTATTGTTAGTCAGAAATCAACAGTAAACACTAGAAATTCATTTCCAAATATTTACTGTTTTCTTCCATTTACGAAGTTCTGTGCTAGAAACTGGAGATAGGAAGATAAGTTCTTTTCATTTTGGTGGCCAGCTCAGCCCACCCTGGAGGCGGGGCTCACATGGCATGTGGTGCTAGGAATAGAGCCTTGGTCCCTGTTTGCTTGCCTAAACAGGCTGTTTAGACCACTGAGCTATCTCACCAGTGCCACAATAAGCTGTTTTCCTTACATGGACAGATTTTGTCCCATTAGGTAACATGTAAACAAATAAGAATATATAAAACTTAACCAAATATAGCAGAGTGGACAACCTGCGTGGAATAAGAAGGCAAACAATTTGCCTTGTTCACTATGCATTCATAGAGCTGCCTGACACTTTCTTGGAGATGGAATGAATAACTAATTTTAGTAGTGTTATTTCAAGAGAAGAAATGCCTTCATCAGGGTAGATCGGGATTCTTTGTTAATATGAGGCCTTGAGGCCATTAGTAGGAGACTGGACTTCCACACTGGAAGGGGATATGAGCAACAGGAGCTATGAAACTTCCAATGTAGAAGAGAGGATGAAGACAAACATTAGTCAGAAAGTTAGAACCGACTGAAGACAGTGAGAGGATGGTGAGAGGCCGATTGATAGAAGACCCTTGAAAGGCTTGACTGCCCCAGCATTGTTTTAAAAATGGAAGTTTAGTAGAGATTTTCCAATAAAGCCACAAGATCAGAGTGTACAGTTTTGTAAGTAGTGTACATTGGTGCCTTATGGGGTAATGAACTTATAAAAATATTTTAGAGGGTAATCTGTTAAACTCTGCAACTTAATGCTGATCTAAAACAGGTCAAAATGAACAGGAAAAGAGGGAGTTAACTGGGTGCGTAATAAATTTTAAAAGGCTGCGGTGCGTGTTAGTGCACTAACCTACATTAACTGAAAGGAGGGGAGCCTGAGCAGCCTCCTTCGTTTCAGTGATGGGGAATATGAAATTTTTCTTCTCATTTTTGCCATTTCTGTGGTCCAAAGCGTGTTTGAAAATGAAACATCTGTGATACAAATATATCTTCAATAAGAAAACATCTGTGATACTGAAATATCTTTAATATTTTTTAAGTATTTGGAAGGCTTCCCTCAGGCATATGCCCCAGATATGCAGTTTTATATTTTAGTAATGATTACAATGACTTTGGTGCCTCAACAGAGACCCAAAGAAAAATCGGTTCTTGTGGAATTAACGAAGAAAAAAGATAAAACCTAAAGTGTGAGCTTATCTGTATTAACGTTCCTGCTTTAAGTATAACACGATAATCTCATGACTCCAAATATCAAGGCTCTGTTACTGCCAGTCAGTATCTGTTTAAACAAATATTTAAAAATAAATGAACCAATCCAAATTGAAAGCTCTCACCACACGATATTTATATGCACTAAAAAGTTTTAAGCCCAAGTTTTCTGTTTAAAATCACAGATAAACTCTTAAGCATTTTAGAGAGTGAATATTTTAAATAACTTATGATTCTAGATTCTGAAAATGCACTCTGATACTTTTTACATAAAGATCATTTTTAGCAGGGCCAGCCAAATAGCTCAGCAGATTAAAGCATCTGCAAGAAGGTGCATGGGCCAGGGGTTCGATCCCTGGGGCCTACTATGCTGGTCCCCCCCACTGGGTGCACTGAGACAGTGACTGAGACTGGCCGTGGTGGTGTGTGCCTGTAATCCCAGCTTTTGGGAGGTTGTAAACAGGTAGATCACTACAAATCTGATCTAGTAGTGAGACCCTGAACACCCTGTAGACCTTTCCCTAACAATATAAGAAGAGGAAGAAGGAGGTGAAAGAGGAGGAGGAGAGGAAGAGAAAGAGAGGAAGAGGAAGAAGAAGAAGAGGAGGAGGAGGAGGAAGAGCCAGGCGTGGGCCTGGGCACGCCCACCCCACACCTCACAGTAAATATCTTAAAAGATAATGCTTTAACAAAATCAAAGCAAAAATGAAAATTCTTATAAATGGAAAGATTTATCCAAGCATTTAGATAAGAATTAGGAGGAGCTGAAGAAAAATGAATCAAAGAAGATGCATGCCTAAATATATGAAAAGCACATGGATATGATGAGGCCTAAAGATAACTATTTTGAAGGGGAAGATAGTGTGCTAGAGAAAACTGATTGGGTCACAGTGTTCTGTAAGAGCTCCTAGGTTGGTGTTCCCTGTGGTTCCTAGCAGTTACTTCAGGCAGTCAGAGCACAGCTTTGGGGTGGGGATGAGGAATCATATGCACTTGACTTTCTTGGGTGTGAAACACTCGCCTTCATGGTAAGTTGTGTGATCCAAGGGTGTGCCTGTTGGTACATATGCCTGCTCGACACCCTTTCTAAAGGTTACTGTGTTACCTTCCTTTACACATTGTATGGATCAGAATTTATAGTTATTTCACAGCAGGTCACCTGACAGGTCCTTGTTCTTTCCCTGTTATAATTAAGCTAATGACAGTTCATTTAAGTCTCAGATTTACTAAGATAATTTAGCAAGAGATTGGGTCTTTGCAAAAGTTGATCACATTCCTTGTTAATTAAAGAATAGTGCTTTACCTTTTTTTGACTTGAACCAATGGCTATGGCCTAAGAAAATGAACTGTTCTGTGCAAATTACAGAGCCTCCTCTAGAATTCTGAAGCCATATTCTATGTTAAATTCTCAATGGGCAAGTACATGTTCCACCAGAAGTCACCCTAGATGTTTCTGGATTACTGCAAAGCAGGACAACTGGGACACAAGCCTGGCTTTTGACCTAAGAAGAGACTTGTTTACAAAGGCAGGCTTACAACTCTTTAAACTCAACCTGGTTCCATGTCACATAAAAGCAGGTGAGGCTGTTAGGACGTTTTCTCAGAAGCATTGCTTCTTGAGGCCTCAGAGAAAGTCAAATGGAGACAGGCAACTTGCAGTGGCACATGCAGAGGGGTGGTTCTCTCAGAAGCACATGACAGTTATGACTTCTCAGCTCATTAGGTTCCTGCAAGGTGGTCTCCTTATGGAGGTCCCAATCAGTAATGTACTGGAAACATGAAGACTCACTGCACGCACTCCAGCACACTCTGTGCTGGGAAGCGAGGCTTTCCCAGGATGGTAATTTATATTCCAGTGAAGGAGAGTGGACTCATATTTTGTAGTTGCAACCACAAATTCACTTAGATTGATGAGGTGTCCCAGAGCTATAAAGCGTTTTTCTATTTCAGTATGTGCATCTATGTATACATAGATAAGTGGGTATAGACAGAGATTGCAGTTGGAGCCTTGAGTCACTGAGGCAGTGTTTGTCAACTCTGCACATGCTGCTAATCCTGTACCTGGCACTCAAGCAGAGCAGTTCAGTAAGACACAGGTCATTAGTGATCTTCAGAGACACTCCACACTGTTCCTTCAGAGCTGCAGAGATTGCTGTTGTGAATGCCACTACTATGTAAGGGAAGAACTACAGTGATAGAAAGTAATCTGGATGTCCTAGTGCTTGCTGAGGCCACACATGCAGCTTGCCTCTGAGACCAGGGAGGGCTTGAGTAAACACCAGGCCAACCCACTATGAGAAACTTCTCTGGCATCTCCCAGCTGCCATTCAGAATGGAAAACCCAGGATGTGACCTGTCAAGACAGCACACTTGCGCGTACTGTGGCAGCGCAGCTGTCACTGAGATACTTAAGTCTCCAGAGGAAAACGCTCAAACTGTTTCCATGGTGGAATGAATACAAATGAAAAGCTCCAGTCAGATTTGAACATGGTTTCCCCCTCTCAACAAAGCAGGCCACGTTAACTGTGCAGATAAGTAGAACTGGCCCCTTACCTGTTCTTGTGCTAGATCGTCAGCGTCTTCTGGAGGCAGATTTCTCTTAGTTTGTACGTGAGAGATGGAACATTTGGAATCCATACACACCTAAGACATGCAGCTGCTGTTTCCTTAAACCAAGGCAAAACTGTGACAGATCCTCCAGGGTATTTCAGAGAGATGTTTTTCACAACCTTGTCTTAAAAGAGTGACTGTTATATTTATTCCACAATATTGAGATTTTCAAACTTATTACCACAAATTTGTAAGGCCTAAATTTATAGTAAATCTTGAAAACTTTGAACTTATATAGTATTAATGTCAACAAAAAAAGATTTAATGCTTGGATAAGCATCTTTTCTGCCAGGCATGGTGATTTACACCTGTGATCCCAGCCTTTGGGAAGCTGAGGCAGGAAGATTGCCATGAGTTTGAGACCAGCCTGAGCTATAAAGGAAGAATGTAGAGTGGTATGTTCAAGTATGTAGAAATGAAGAACTTTGAGAGCCAATTTAATATTTTTTAACTGAAGATTGAAACTTCCTGAAACACACGGGGGGGGGGGCTTGGTGCACTGGTCTAGAATGTGTGTGAGGCCATGTGTTCCATCCCAGCATGGATAGAAACAAAATTGAAAGCTGTTCTTAAAATGTAAGAAATGTAGTTTTATTTTACACAAAATTTGTTAGTTTTTATCATTGATATAACTGGTTCCAATAAATATTATAAATAATCTCATTATAAACAAGGCAAGCATTAGTCCAAATTCTATATGAGATTTTGAAGACCTCCACTGGTAGGATTTCACCCTTATAATAGAAAAAAGAAAGTGAGAAACATTTGATTCAACTAACACTACATCAAGAACCATCATAATATCGCAACTATTTTTCACCTTAATTTAATAATGTTGGCTGTATTCTGACTTTAATTCTAATACATCTATGAGATATGTTTTACTCTCAGATAGTAACCAATAGGTATACTGCCTTTAATTATATGAGTAATTATTAATATATTATACATATATTCATATGTAAAATATATGACAAGCAAATTACCATGTTTATATATTCAATAACCTTAGCTAAAAGGACACTTCTAATATATCTGTATTTGTTTCATTAATTAAAATGTCCTGTTATTTAGAGGTAACTTGTATCAATTTGTTTCACTAGTTAATCTCAAAGAAAAGCCTAAATTCATTAATTCATCAATTTAGTCAATCAGTATATTCATTCTATGTAAAGCTATTCAATACGTAAGTTCTTGCACTGTGTGTGTGTGTATAAATTCAGAATTTATATATTCTGAAATTTTGTAAGCCATCACTGAACTATGAAATCACCTTGAAACCTCTCACATGGCATTTCTTCATTTTACTGTGGCTTTATTTTTTCCTGAACACCTATCGTATTCCCCAGATGGCTTAGCCATCAGCACTGGCAGATCATGAATAATATTTTAGCTTGAACAGATGTAAGCAATTTGTATTTTTCCCCTTTCTGAACCAGCTTTGTTTGGATGAATCAACTGGAAATTGAAACTTATGTAGAATTTCTGTTTGCAAAGGACCAATGTTTCCCCACACTGGAATATGTAGGCAGCTCTTAAATATAGACAAGAGGCATGGACCAGGAAAACTAGACAGAGTGTGTGAGAATGAAAGCTGGAAGGTCGCCATGGAGTGTTCCAGTGAGGACCCAGTTTTCCTTGATCTGTAGAAATGCATAGAAAAAGTAGTTTTGTATCATTGCAAACCAATCAAATGTTCATCAAGTAGCCTACGCTTTTCTCTGGTGAGAATATTTTTCAAGAAAAATAGTTTTGGAAATACAGGAAGTGCTGCTGAGCTATTTTCCTGGCAAGGATAACTTTGTTCTATTTTATGCATTCATTCAAATTATAGTTTGACCCAAATATAGTCAACTCAAATAACCCTTCCTGATAATTGAGAGTTAAGGAAGGCTGGCAACATGCTACCTTTTGGTTAAATGACCTTTGTTTTAAAACATGCTGGGAGATCTGGGGAGATTCGTTCATGTCTGTAGTCCACGTTACTCAGGAAACTGAGGAAAGTGGCTCAACAGAGCTCAGGGATTTGAGACCAGTGTAGTTGACACAGTGATCCCATCTTCAAAAACAAAAGAAACAAAACTCCAGAAATGATTCCCAAAAATACATCTTGATTCTACAGACAGAAAATATATGCTTATTTATGCATTGATATCCTGTTTATAGACATCATTTCCTCAAAAAAAGCAAGTTGCTAAGCATAACACATTACTGAACATCAAGATATAATTAACTATCATGAACTTCCTTGTTTGGATTGTATCATTTACGATTTACCCAAGTCAGTCTCTGAATCCCAAGTGTCCTTTGATCACCAGTTGTCAGGCCAAATGCAAAAGGGATTTGTTTCACTTGTACAAGAAGGACCCTCTGGAGAGCTCACTCATATTTTAAAGATTTCCAGCCTTCTCTTGTGTTGAATTTCATTTATTCTCTTTATTTGAAAATAATATGTATGCATATAAATATATATATATATATATTTAAAGATACAAACAAATATTTTATAGCTCTCTTATTAAATGTCATTAGCAGTGCATCTTAAGATCTGATAATACTTTAAACTTAGTCTTACTTTTTCCAGTATTTTAGTGGAAGTTATTCACTATTCATTTCTTAAACAGACATTTCCGAGGTTCATCTCTTACTTTCTGTATGCTACATATATTTTGTGAATTGTGGAAGTTTACATAAGAAATTGAGTCAGCACACAGAACAATGCAACACGTGCGCAGAGCAGAAGGAAGCAGCTGGCCTCCTGCACTGCACACACACTTCTGGGCTGCTCACACATTGCTTGCCTTCAGAATTTTCCTCCCAAGGAGGACTGATCACCAGGCAAGTGGTTGGAGCTTTCTTATGCAAATATTCCTATTGAACAATAATGACAAAATTTCAATTTCAATCATATTTTCACTTTAAAGAAAATCATGTTTCAGTTTTAAAGTTCATTGCAATGGAGTCTAAGCTAATTATCCATAGCAACTTGTATTTTTCCCCCGGAGGCTGAAAAAAAGTTTGTGACTCTCATTGTTGAATTTCTATCATATTGGTACAGCCAAAGGAAAACAAATCATATGAAATAAAAGGGTGTCTTAGTGCTTTATTCAGATTTCTGTGAATTCTATGATTTCTATATTAACATTCAGGATGGATGATTTTCCATTTCCTTTTGAAATTGATTAAATCCATAAAAGTAAAAGTATAGCTATTGATTCTCTCATTTTTCATTTGTAGTACTTTCATTTTCAGATGATTTTCAAGCCTTAGTTGTATAATGTAAGCAAGCAGCAAATCACTAAGGTTTTTAAACAAAAACAAGAGTTAACCTAAACTGAACTCAGATTTACTAGTGGGAGTGTCACAAAAGCGTGTGCAGAGGTAATAGGTTTGAACTTTCTTAATGCAGATGTAGCAAATGATATGTTAAATTTCTTATGTATAGAAATTTATAATGCAATGAATGATCCATACAGTAACTTCCAATTTCCTCACACTGCAGATGTTCAAATTTATAAATTTATAAATTAGGATAATGCACTAAATTTATAAAGCAGGAATATAAAATATGGACATGAGCATGACTGGCTGACGCTCACAAGGTAAAAGAGAGGCAGAGCTCACACTTGGCTGGATGATTTCATTCTACATTGAAGGGTTTTCCCTTGCATCAGAGGAGTCAAAGTATTCAGCGCAATAAAGTTGATTTCCTTCTTCTGAAGTATTTTTTCTACTTCTAATGTTGAAGTTACAGTACTAAGTAGGTGATATGTATAACTTACATAAACAATGAATAGTTATAGGTAGTGAATCAGTAATAAGTGAATAATTTACATTTTACATTATTATTCACTGTTCTTGCTGTTTGTAATTCTTGAGTTTTGCAGACATTTTAATAACAATAATAGAAAATTTTTGATCCACAAATGTAGCTCCTTACCAATATAAGGCATTGAAATTTTATATTACATTTTATATTACAATATAGTTATATAATTGATATACTATAAAATTTTCCATTTAAATTATAAAATGAACTGTTTTAGTGTATTAGCAGAATAATTTAGAACATCTTCTTTAATATTTTTATCAATGGTTGATGAATTCAAGGGTCAGCCAAATAGCTCAGCGAATTAAAGCTCCTGCAAGCAGGTGCAGGGGCCAGGCCTGCGATGCCAGCCCCGCCCCTGGGGCTCCCTGAGACGGTAATTGAGACTGGACATGATGGTGTGCACCTGTAATCCCAGGTCTTCAGAGGCTGTAAACAGGTGGTCACTACAAGTCCACTCTATGGGTGAGATCCTGAGCACCCTATAGACCCTCTCCAAAATACAAAAAGAAAAAAGTTGAATTAAATTCTAATAGGCCATCAAATTTAGTCACATTAATTAATTTTCTGCTTATGTATAACATTCTAGTTTATTCCATGTAAATGAAAGTATACAGATTCTTTATAATTGCTGTTTTCACTTGCTATTTTTTAGTTTCCTTTTGGTCATAGTGCAGACCAGTGCATACTTGGTTTATCCTGTATTATTCAATCTCAGAAATATAACCTGTATTATGGGTGCATTCATCAGCTGATGAAAATGTAGACTGCTTCTGCTTTTAGCCATCTATAGTAATTGACATCAAATTTTGGCTGGACAAAATATTGGCGTTCTGTTGAATATTGCCTGAGTGAGTTTTCAAAAACATAAAGGCACATTTTCTTAGTAACTATTGCAAAAGGGGAAAACATTTTGCACATATTCCAGATACGCTTTGGAATATAGCAAGGTCCAGCAGAGATTCACAGTCAAGAGGAGGAGCAAAGCATGAAAAATTATCAAGGGAAGACATCCAGGGAAAGAAGATTCTAACAGCCCCAAAAGCACTCTTCTTCCTGTAGATAGGTGAAAGCCTAGGCAGCAGCGCTGTGCAGCAAAGAAATTCATTATCAGGCAGCGGCAGGTGTCACTGTGAAGGGAAATCTCATTATATTGACTCAGCACAATTTCTGCTAAAATTAGATTTAGCAAAGTTGGACGTGGGAAACCAGTATGGAGGATTAATTGAGCAGAGGGCTGAAGAGAGTAACTGAAGCTTGATGGAGGAAAGACATGTTTTCAATATATACCTAAAGTACAACTGCTAGCATCATATGCTAGCCCTTTGAGAAGCTTGCAGAATATTTTTCAAAAGGGATTGACTATTTTCTTTCCCTCCCAGAATGTATGAAGTTCCAATTCTACTATCAACATTGATTACTTAAATTTTTGATGAGGATCATGCTATTTCGGATGAAATCATATTTCATTCGAGTGTTGACTTGTCTTTCACTGATGACTGGTAACGATGAATGTCTTTTCTGTACATTTTGACCATTTGTATCAGTTTTATGAAAACATCTATTCAGATCATTAATCATTTTTCAGTTTGTTTAATTAACATTTATTTAATTTTTATTTAGTTGTTTGACTCAGTTGAGTTGTAAGCCTTATTTATGTATTTTGAAGGATAGTTTTTAAGTAAGTGTATGACTTACTGTTGTTTCTCTGTATTATGGGTGCATTCATCAGCTGACGAAAATGTTCAACCTTCTTTTAATTTTGAAGGAATCCAATTTATCTGTTGCTTTCTTTTCTTGCTTAAGCTTTTGTTGTCATATCCAAGAAGACTTAGCCTAAAGATGCTATACTTGACTCTTATGTTTTGTATTTCTTCTTCTTAGAGTTTCAGTCCTTAAATTCAAATCCATGAGCCATTATAATTTGTGTAAATGGCATGATAAAGGGTTGAAATTAATGTTTTAATAATAAAACTTAACTGGATAATATTAGAAATATCATAACAAAGGAAAATTTCAAACAAGTATAGGTTGTTACACAAGTGCCTGACTTGGTAGTACTTTTTTCATCATCATTGTTTTTCCTGTCAAAGAATAGTGCATTTTACATTGTTTTTTTCAGCTACTTGTTTTTAAAAATTCTCTACAGTCATATTCTTCCATTTGGCAGAAGTTTATTAAATGTGGCTTATAAGTTAGAAGAATCTGCCTAAGTAGGATATATGTGTGTGTATGTGTGTGTGTGTGTGTGTGTGTGTGTGTGTTCTCTCCCCCCTCCACAGAACCTGGGATTGAACACAGGCCCTTGCAATTGCCAGGGAAGTGCTTACTCTACTGAGCCATCTCCCTAGTCCTTTGGACAAAAGTATTAACACTGACTCTAAAACAAAAACAAACAAAAAAATCCAAAAGGAAGAACTTAGTGTTGATTCTACTAGACTGGCCTTTCATGAAACAGAAATGATATATTAAGGAAAGAAATTGGTGTTTACTAAAATTAGAAGAATATTGTATGTCATTGTACGGCCCTTCACTGATAGCACTTGTATCAGTGGTAAGAACTGAAAACTACTGATCCATCTTTAGCAGCAGAATTTACAGGAGGAGCATTCCTAGAGAGAGGGATGTGAGCCAGATCCCAAGGCCTCACCCAGGCCTTGCCCCACATCCTTCCTTGAGGTCTCCCTTTGTGGAAGGCCCATTCATTCCCAGTTTACACATTAAAAGAAATCCATTTACAGAGTTATAAATTTATGCCAGGGATACAGGCATGTTTAAAAGGTGTAGTCACTTGAGTATCTGAAACATTACAGCAGGCACAAAAATAATATAAATTCAAGTAACCTCTTCACATGCTACTCATTTAATAGTGGCTGGGAAAGCTTTAAAGAACTAGAATTTTCTTGCGGCTATCTTAGTTCTATTTCTTCACTTAGCTTTGAGAACTCTGATGTCTGTCTGATGTTTAGTTTGGACTTTTCAGGCCAGAGTTGCTGTTATTGAATGGCATGTAGATCACGTTTGTTGGCCCTTGGTCCTCTTCGAATGGATTTTAGCACAACTCCTATCTGGGAAGTTAATGAATCCCGACATTGTTATAAACTGGGCGTATCCATTTGTATATAGTCCAAGTCAAGCAAAAGTGAGTTAATCAAGCCATTAGAAAAACTGTTTACATAGTCAACAACTGTGTTCATAGTAAAACACACTTTCATTGGAAAATCATCCTTTGTGGGGAGGGTGGAACTGTCATTTCCAAGTGGCAAGTTGGACTCAATGTTAATATACAGATAAGATTTGCATGGTTGAACATCCTCTGTCCTTTTCTTTAGCCTGTGCTGGGTATTAAACCCAGAGCCTGACACATAACTCAGGATGTGCCCTTTCACTGAGCTTCATCCCCACCCTGTCCACTGTCTCATCTTCCACTACTTTATCTATTTTTACTGAACTTAGGGATTACATTCAAATTGTTCACTCTTCCATGAGGTTTTATTTCACTCTAGGACTCTTTGGCTTAACAAGACCTGATGACGGTGCTTCTTTTCAGTCTTAGGGATACAATATATGCTTTACATTATATTTTAATTTTTAAAAACCAATTTGTTCTTATAATTCAGTGAACCATATTTACCTTTTCCATCATGCTTCAGAAAATCATTTTTCTTTGGCTTCCAGTCTTTCACTTTTTATACATCATCACTTCCTCCTTCTGTCAGTTTTGGTCATGTGCTCCAGTTTCTTTGCAGAATTTAAGTAGCATGAAAGAGAAAGTCATTAAAACTTGTGATCTGATGCCTATTTTAATTGCGTTGGAGCTTTTATTTGCCAGTTTCAATATTTGACAATTTCTGAAAGATATCTTTAGAATCTATCTAAGGATAATAGATTAAGAAGAAAATATTCCCCCCAAATCTAACCAAAAACATGATGATTTGCATGACTTTATGTAAGTTTGGAGAGGTTTATTTTAATTCCCTTCAGGATTCTAACATGGAATTAGACTCTAGATGATTCTCTCTTGTTATTTTTAGTTTTCCTACTTCTCCTTTTCCTGTTGCATCATTGTTTTTTATTAGCCTTACTTTTGAGTTTTCACATGCATAAAGAGTGAAAAATCATTTTTTGTGAACTTGTGGGTAAACAAGATTCAGTGGGGGCTGGAGAGATAGCTCAATAGAATAAGTGCTTGCCAAAGTCCTGAGTTCAATCCCCAGTACCACAAAAAAAAAAAAAAAAAAAAAACAGATCAGTTTTTAAAAAAAGATTCAATGACCTGTAGTCCCAAGTATTACAGGATGTCAGAAACAATGTTATAAGATTTTCTATAGGGATAATTTTAATAAACCTTCCTAGTATGTGACAGAAGAGAAATTCTGTACATCATGTCATCAGATAAAGTGATAGCAATTAGGGAATGGAAGCAAAATCTAAAATTAGACTCTGCTATAGTTGGACAAACACCATTGCTCCCCAGTCTCAATTCACAATATTTATGAATATTTATAAACCCGAGTTTCAGATGTACTCGTACCTTACTGAGAAGTTCCTTTTAGTTGTGATCAAATGGGAGCTAAATATACTTCTGTAGCATGCTGAAGACCACAGAGGCCGCGAACAACAAGATAAACCATGACATTGCCTTCTTCACTGCTTTCCCACTATTGAACATTAAGACTGCCAAATCTTGGATATGTTTCATTTTATTGACTTAAACTTCAGTAAATTACCAGCCAGCAAGTAAGTACACATTAAATTTTTAGGGTGTATCCAGCATTGTGTTAAATAACATCAGGTATAAAATTAAAGCATCTCTTCCTCTCTTCTACTTTCACTACATAATGTTAGAGTTCTCTATAAATATATAGTTCTCTATAAATCTATAGAAATGAAATAAACCCTTCATATTCTTCTTTGCTAATGAGGCAGACAACCAATATTCAAATGTTTTTCTTTTTGTTGTTGTTTTAAGGAAAACTCACTTATTATTGAATTCCCTTATCCCAAGTCTATTGTAATATGAGCAACAAAGAAAATTTTCTGCTGCCCATGATTTATTGATGTTATCAAGTGTGTTTCTTTCAAACTAAATATTCTCCAGTGTCAAATTGCAAGAGTAAAGTCAGCAGGGTAGGAAATATTTATACCACAGAAATGGACAAATGCTGTCTTTAGCATAGTCTCTTTTCTGCCACCATCTGATGTTAAACGCTTGTGCACATTCAACTGTATAGGGGTTGATTGAGCAGAATAATTATTTTATTTGCTGACTGAGAAATTTATGTTTTGTGAAGTACAAGTGATATGACATAAATATCTTCTAGTTTATATTACAGGATTTTATGAGGTTTATTTAAATGTATTTAGACGCTATGAAGAGAATTATCAATATCTCAATAACACAAGTTACTTGCTGATGAAGAAAATATGAGAGACACTTGGTGAAACCAAGAAGTAATCTAAGCCTTTATTTACAGTCAACCCGACAATGTTCGTAGCCACATAAAAAGAAAGGCCTGGTATTCAGAGCTCAAAAAGGTAATGTTTCTCTCCTGCAGTAGAAGCCAATAACATGCATATTTACTAATTCAAATATAAGGATTATTCCATAGCATATACTATCCACAATGATTATTTTAGTCAATTCTATGTACAGTACTATCCCTAAACTTTGCTCCATTTCAGGAACCTTGCAAAGAGACCTCATCCTCTGATATATTAAGCCTGTACCATTGATAAGACAGTGTACTATAGGAAAGGCAGGCAAACAAAAAGCTTTTTATTTTATAATTTTCATCTCCTGCCTAGTACACAGCTCTGCATACAAAGGGCACATAGAAAAAATATTGATAAATGACTTCTTGAGGTTATCAGTTCCTGCTTTCATTTTAATGACAGATCAGTGTACTTCAGGAAGCCCTATTTGTAATTTCAGGGAAATTCTTACCCTTTGATATAATGTCACTGCCTTTGACATTTGTAACATGGTTAAGTAAATCACATATTAAAACCACAAAATCATCTTCTGACTTCAACAAAAGTCACAGTGAGATTCTGCTTTTTTAATGTAAAGAAAAGGTAATGGATAGTTTAACTTAGAAAAAGTGGATCATTATATTGGTCATATCTTACCGTCTGAACAAAAAAGTCAAAGAAGTTCCCTACAAAACCTGTATCACTTCTGACATCAGCCTGTAAATGACAATATCATACAGCTATTTCTTTTTCCAACCAGTGACCTCTGTGTTGAAAATGTTTTCAACCTCTTGCTGTCCAAAGTTGAGTGCTCCCATGAGGCTGAGACTTTCAGTTCCTTGTTAGTGGGAATTCAGATGATTGCAACCAGATAGATGCAATTTAAATTCTGTGCCTGTCACATTTTCTAGCAGTTTAAACTGCTTACTTCATGTTCGTTCGCTGCTTCCTGCCCAAGTCTTTTGTCCCTCTGTGTCAAATAAGAATCACTCAGAATTTGATGCTGGAAGTAAAGGAAGAAAGATATGCAGAGCTGATCACAAGAAATGTGTGTGGCCAATTGTAAATACCCAATAAATAACCAGTCTCTTCACAATCCATAGTACTCTGTGGCTTCCCTGTTAACTGGCCAAGTCACATTAAATATGCCTTATCTTTTCTTTGGCTCCTCCCACCAGACTGAGAGGTGAAAATCATTCCTTCTCACTTCTCTGGGATTCTGTAAAGACTCATATACGGTGAACTGGCTTATTTTCAGTGAATACATTGCTGAAATTCCTATTTTTCTGTAATTTATTATTCATTGTGTTTTTTGTGGTATCTCAAAATCTTAAAAGCTATCTCATGATCTTAAAAGGTTTAATTGAATCTGTGAAAATAATTTCAAAATAGTATTAAGTTTTATGCATTTTGAGAAATCAATTCACTTTACATATTATACTATAGACCTAAAACATGCAGAAGAGAATATTTTAACATTTAGGAAGAAAACAGTAGATGTATTTAATTGAATTGGTATCTCTACTTTAAGCTTTTTACCATAGTGTTGATCCACATATACTTCACAGATGAATGAATTAATATATTGATAAACATATAGGCTGAAATGTCCCATGGAATATATTTGCTTTTCTGAGCTGTAATGTTCGATGAAATGCCCCCATGGATGGTCTCTGTAGGTTTCTGGGAATGGAGATGCAGATATTTCTAGCAAAGATGAATCATAGAAAGTGAATTCTTCAAAAAAAAGAAAGGAAAAAAATAACCTGGGGCAGTCAAATAGCTCAGCAGATTAAAGCATCTGTTTAGGCAGACTCAGTGGCTTAGGTTTAATCCCTGGCCTGCTGTGTTGGCCCTGCCCCCAGGGCATGCTGAGAAGCCCATTGAGACCGGGCATGGTACATGTCTGTAATCCAAGCTTGCTGGGAGGCTGAACACAGGTGGATCACTACGAGTCCAATCTAAGTAGTGAGATCCTGTTGACCCTTACTAAAAAATACAAAAAAAAAAAAACACGACAACAACCTGTACAATAGTGTGTATCCTAAGACCAGAACCATCTAGCTCACCTCTGCAGACTTTCATGGAAGCACAAAGCTCAGTCATGAGGAACCAAACACAAGAAAATAAGTAAAACAGGCTCCTCTGAACTGAGTGTATAAAGTTGTTCCTTGCCTCACTTTTCTTGATAGAATTTCTAAAAAGAAATCTACAAAAAGAAATTTTGCTTGCAATATAGCATTAAATTACAGTATGCATCACAGTGAGATTCTGTTTTTTTAATGTAAAATTCTTTCAGAAATTGCCCTATTTGATCCTTTGGAAGAAAAAGAAGATATTCAAGGGGAGAAAATTATGTTATTGTTGAACTTTTAAACTATTTTAAATACAAGTAATGAACAGTATTCATTATAGGCCAATATATTTGTTTTAAACATTCATCAATACATGCAGCTATAGAGCAGCAGTTTTGCTTTTCTTTCTAAAATTTTGGGTGTATGAGCTCATCAGACGTCTCTGCCTATCGGATGATCATTATCCGACTTTATGATTAGACACTATGTAAATAATTACTGGCTTTAAATTAAAGAACAATTTATTACGTGCATCCTTGGCATTGTATTACAATCTGAAAGAAAGTAAAAGTGTAGAAAAATGTGGCACAAAAGATAGGTCAGCGGCATGAGCACCTGCCTGGCAAACATGAGGTCCTAAGATTGATACTCGTGCCAAAAAAAAAGTATAGAAAAGTGAAGCGTACTCAACAGACTAAGCACCTGCTTAGGCAAGCTCAGGGAGTAGGGTTCAATCCCCGGCACCGTGAGCTGCACTGGACACACCCGCAGGCACACTGAGTGGGCCACTGAGAGGGGCGCGGTGGTGCAGGCCTGTAATCCCAAGGCTGGGGAGGTTGAATCTGAGCTGTGTGCTGAGACCCTGTACTAAATACAATTAAAAAAAAAAAAAAAGAAAAGAAAAAGAAAGGTGAAGTGGAATCAGAACAGGACTCAAAATGTTTAACACAGTTGCCTGAACAGAGATTTTTAAACCACAGCGAGAATTTCATAGGTAGAGGAAACTACAAATCCCACAAGCGAATGTTTATGTTTCTCAGCCAGGGAAACTTGAAACACGGTCATTGAGGTTATGTGACATGACCACACCATGCAGCCCTAAGAAAGATGGCCAAAGGGAGAAGTGAGAGCGGGGGATGGGAGTGAGGAATGCCTTGTTTTAGAACATGTTCAGTGCTCATGACACTTGCCGTGTGTCAAATATTATCTTGTGTTTGATAACACATTTCTAACTTTCTCTATTAATGAAAAAAAAGTTCTATATTAAATATTTTTAACTTAAGTCCAATCCAAAGATGGGCATCTGAAATGAATGCACAATTCTCAAATGAAGATATGCAAATGGCAAATGAATAAGTGAAAAAAGTTCAACATCATTGGTCATTGGAGAGATGCAAATTAAAATAACACTGTGGTTACAGCTCATTCCAGAAAAGAATGGCTGTCATCAGCCAATGACAAGTGCTGGCAGGACTTTGGGGGAAAAGAAAACATTCTTCACTGTTGGAGGAGTGCAGGCTGGTACATCTCTGAAAATCAGTGAAAATTCCTAACACTAGGATTTGAGGTCCCATTCAACTTAGCTATTCCTCCTCTGGGTATATTCCAAGAAGAACTAAAAACATCATATTGTAGCAATAGATGTGCACCCATGTTTATAGCAGCACAATTTGTAATAGCTAAGTATTGGAAACAAGCCAAACTCCCATCAACTGAGGAATGGGTACAGAAAGATGTGGCATGTTTATATGACGGATGCAACTTGCGAACACATTCATAAATAAAATCAATCAATCGGACTCACATATGTAATCATTGCCTTATCTCCCTGGTATGAGAAGATAAAAGAGTAAATAAGATACGAAAAGTACAAGTATTGTAAAATGGGAAGAAATTCAAAAGGATAAGAGGAAATAGGATGGGGAAAAGGAAAAATAGCAAGGAAAAAGGAAGCAACTATAATTATACAATTTTTTTCTCTTAGTTCATTGAACAGTTCGTGTTAATATTGTTTGGAGAATGTGTTAGATCCATATTGTACTCTGAGTAAGTACTTTAAAGATCACAATATGCAATGCATTAACTATTGTTTTTCCCCTACTATGAAGCAACTTTCCCAAGAACTATTAGGCTGTATGTCAGAGACTTAGAACACAACATCCAGTTGCAAACCAGGTCTGCTGTATCACACTGATTTGCCAGGCAGAGACAGTCCAAGTTTGTGTTTGTTTAAAGTAGTAACTGAGATTAATTTTGGGGGGAAAAGTAGGTAAATATTGTGGTTAACAAGAGTAGACCTTCCTTGCTGGGAGCGATGAGGTCTGTGGGAATACCGCACTTATAAAAGGAGAGATATTCAATATAAACACAAATTTCAGAGCAATTTTGTTTCTTATAAAGAGAGGTTATCATAACATTAAAGTCAACTGAATGAAGGAAGGAAGGGAAGGGAAAGAAGAACACAGGGTGAGCAGGGAAATGCTTTCAACATTAGAACAGCTTAGTGGAAGACAAATCATGGATACATCTATGAATGACTATAATAAATATTAAGGTCCCCCTTGTTGAAGAAGGCAAGGGATACATATTTTATCATTAATTTTGTCTACATGGGTAGATGAGAAATGAAATTCTTCCTCACTCTTTCTTTTCCTTCGTATATTAGACAGGAAGTCTGCATGGATGTTGTGATTCTAAAAATCAGCTCGCCTGAAAAGAAATACACACACAGAACTCAGACAAGTTACTAAGTGAAAGTATTGCTAAATTTTAATGTATAATATAGCAGTTAAATTTGATGTAAAACAGCAAGATATTATAAAAAATTAGAATGTAAATATTTTACTGCCAGTAAACTACTTTCTTTTTGGGCACATCAGTTACACAGAATAATGGTCATATGCATACAACAGACTTCAGTCCTTTCCACCCATCCAGTAATCCCCTTAACCCATATCTTTTCTCTTTCCTCTTTCTGTTTTCTCTAAAGTTTCCTTTCTACTTTCCTGCTCTCTCTTCTTCCCTCCCTCTCTCTGTCCCTGTCTCTCTGTCTCTGTCTCTGTCTCCATCTCGTTGTCTCTGTCTCTCTCTCTGTCTCTGTCTCCTTCTCTCTGTCTCTCCCCCTCTCTCTTTCTCCCTTTCCCCTCCTCCTGTCTCTCCTCCCCCGTTCACATAAGAGAAACCAAGCAGTATTTCTTTCTGAGTCAGGCTTATTTCACTTAACATAATGTTCTTGCACTATTTTCATTACAATTTCCTAAAGATAGTCTTTGAAACAAATTAATAAAAACTTCATGCAGAACATTACAATTTTTAGATGTTACCATATTTAATAGGTAGTTTCAGATTTTTTTTTAAATTTTACTCTGTACTGTTTGTAAAGTTTTCAGAGTGACCTAACTGATTATGTTTACAGAATGAAAGATTATACATGCTAGCCTTTTGTAAATGAAGAAATTTTTCTGGTCAAATATTGTATCTCAATAATTTAGGTTGACTTGTAGAATTTCCTGCATGGCATAAGAATTACAGGAGAGCTCACTGCCTGTGTTTGTGTCTGTTTCTGCTTTTTAATTTCACAAAATGAAATTTTGAATTGCATGTGGTCTTAAATCTTGTACTGCCTTAAGGTTTTTGGCCAATGTATCAGTTACAAGTCAGTGTGATTTATGAAAGTGTATTTTCCACTAATGCTTTTTTAGAAATCAATAGTGTAAGTGGCATTTATTTTGTATTGTTTCTGCAAAACTCTGAAAAGTTGTTAGTTTATTTTCCTTTGAAGTTATTCAATTGTTAAAAACCAATAATTACAAAAGTTTCTTTTTTCTTCTACTAGTATATCTACAGGTCAATTAATTAATCTGTGTTAAACCACATTGACTAATTTATTTTGAACAAGACAATTCTGCATTTCTAAAGCATCTGTACTCTTTATTTTCAAACAAGATACTTTGCAATCAGTTTAATTTTCAAGATATGTCACTGATTACTTCAGTGACTTATATTTGTATTGTCATATGAGACCTTCTGGGTTAAAAGAAAAATTGATTGAATATCTCTAGCACTGTTTCGAGGAATTTAAATTAATAATTTTTCTTTTAGCTTTTCCTCGCAACTTTGCAGTTTCCAACTCATACAGCATGCAGAAGTTGCTTTGGTATTTATTCATTTATGTCCAGATACAGTTACATTAACTTCTAGAAAATCTCTCCATATTTATGAAATGGAAAACATTTCCTGATGAGACGGCCATGGAATCCCATCCAAATAATAAAGCACTATGCTGTTTCCTCCTACTATTGGTTTTCTCTTGCTTTAGAAAAATTCAGCCTAACTTTTTACTGCTAACTTATGAATAATCATTGGTATTTCTTGATCATGATAATAATTTTATGACTGAGTTTTAATTTATTTAGCTTACTTACAAATTGATAAAGATATGCATTTTAAAGCTACCCAACTTTATTAGGTAACACTTATAGCCATTCACAGACAGATCACATAAAATTTCTCATGATAATCATATTAAGTGAAAAACTCCTGCTCTTTTTAGGACTAGGGAGTTTTAGCCACATCAATATTTCAAAGCATCAAATTCCAGCTTAACTATACTCCTCGAATTGAATTTCTCTGTGTGTTTTAACAATGTATAGGCTTTGATTTTTCCCCTTGCAGCTACCTTTAGATGAGAAACTTTTCAGATGGTTTCCTTTGAAAACTCCTTATGCATCTTCTTTACTAGAACAAGCTTTCTCAAGACAATTGTTAAAGCAAATTCAAAATGCAGTGGGCATCATTTGCATAATCAGACCATGAGTTTCATCAATGAAAATAATACAAGATGCAAAAGGCTAATGCTGATTGGAACAAGGGGAGGGAAGAAACATCAAGATAGAAAATGATAATGACTAAATATAGCTTCCCTGTTTTGGATATTTCTGGTGAGGCTGAAAACTCAAATTTTCTATAAGCAATTGAAGTAAAATAACCTTTTAAGGTTTGGGATCTTTTTATACGTGATGAGAAGATATATTTGATTTCTCTCTGGAAAGCTTTCTAAAAGCTTTAAAGAAAGGAAAAAAAAAGAAAACCTACTATGCCAAATCTGAAATTAAGCACATTAAACATAGTGGTGGCTCAAATCTAGCAATATCCTCCTCTTATATTGGGAGGCCAGTGTATTTCTCCAAGTAGATGGTATTGATAATGACATCAGCAACAATGACAAAATGAAAAGCAAATAACTTATTAAATTTATTGTACCTGTCATTAGGTGACATTTAAAGTTGGAGAAAATCTATATTCTTTCCCCTTTTAAACTGTCATTAGAGTAGATCAGTGTCTTTAAAGAAATGAATACTCCCCTCCCCTCCAGAATTGATGATTAAAATAATATTTTCCCATTATTTGCTCAAATATTTATTATTGAGATACTTTTATAAGCTTTCTACATAGTATACTTGCAGTAGAATGTTATGCTTTTCACTAAATTCTCTTCTTTTTTTTCTTTCAGTTACTGGCTGACAAACAAAGTTCCCATCAAAAGACCCAGTACTGGTCTCCTCATGTACACACTCGCTACAAGGTTCTGCGATGAAATTCACCTGTATGGTTTCTGGCCTTTCCCTAAGGACTTGAATGGAAAAGCTGTCAAATACCATTACTATGATGACCTAAAATACAGGTACTTTTCCAACGCAAGTCCTCACAGAATGCCATTAGAATTCAAGACATTAAACGTGTTACATAATAGAGGAGCTCTGAAACTGACAACAGGAAAGTGTATGAAGCAATAAAGCACATGTCAGAACCTGCAAACAGACTGAAAATGCACTTCATTTCTGAAGATGCGTCCGAAGATTTGAAAATAGGATCCAAATCCAAGCTGGGATTAAGCATTGGCAAATTAACTGAAAGGTTGATAAAAGAAGTTCATTTGAAATCCACTACCAGCTGATGTAATACCTGCAAAGTGTTCTAAAAAGTAAATATTGTGACTTCAAGGGTCCTAGTAAGTGCCACTTCCACTAAGAATACAGTTTGAATGTATAATCTGTAGTGTTTACAAGATCCAACAATGCACTTCTCATTAATTAATGAAGCAAATATGTTCATCAATTTCGGGCTGCTGCTGCAATGCCAAGCACACCAGAGAGGAATACAGGAACCACTCAGCCCTTAGGAAATTAAACCATCCTTGTCAGCAAGAAAAAAAAAAAAGCAAACATTTGAGCAGTGAAATGTGGAGGAAAAAAACAACGCAAGTACATGCCTTCAGTCAGGACTCCGCTCTTCATGAATTTTGCTTTTGTTTGCTTTTGTTTGTCTCTCGAATCTCTTTCGGTTGGAGTACTGGGTATTTAGAAACCTTTTCTGAGATACGCAAATAGTAAATACAATGAATAGGAAAAATAAATGTCAAGTAATAATTCCTAAAGTCTTTTATATTTTTAAAAGAAGCTATCACACGAGGAATTTTTTTAAGTTTTATTTTGCACAACTTTAAACCTGCAGTTTATTTTTCAGTGGTGTCAAAGGTACCAGCTAATCTGAACCCTTCAGTAATAATGAACCTTTCTGAAACAAAGAAGGTTCACATCATCTGAGATGGTAAAATTAGCAGACAAAATTTGCACTCATGGTACCAAAGATTATATTCATGTTTCTACATAACAAACCATTCTCCTTTCATAACAATAATGCTATTTACATGAAAATGTTTTCATCCTACTAATGTAAAAGTTGTCTTTAAATGTCTTAAAATTTTAAAAAATCTTGTTTTATTTAAAGGAGAACTTCTATACCTTTTAGATTTCATAATTTTGTGTGCACATTTCTCTCTTAGAATAAGTGTTTGATTGATAGCTGACTTCTGGATCTAAGTATTCCTGTTGTTGAAATACAAAGATTGGCACACTGTTTATATCATTACTAAACTTCTTAGTGCAGAAATAACATGATTAATACAGTGTTTTGTATTAATTTCAAGACATTTGACAATGAAATTGTGTGCCGATCAGTCACACCTAAAATATATTCAATTCCCCAAAATATTCTATCCTCAAATTTACCATATTATCAGTGAATGTGTTCTTTAGGAAAAGTGGATTGATTCATAAAGGGATTGAATACAATTTAATATATAAGAGTATTAGGCAGTTTTCTGGTAACGTATGTGGAGAGAATTCTGATGGCAGAATTCTTTAGAAAGCAGAAGCACTGTTTTCTCACTTCTTCTCTGGCCAGGAAAAACTTCTGTGCTTCTTGTTTCTTGGTGAATGCAATCTGAGAAAAGAAGAAACAGCAGGAGAAATAAGTGTGTTTTACTTCTTAGAGAAGGCATTCTGAGAAATAAGGAAAGCATATATGTGAATACATAGAGATATTCATGTTACCGTGGGAAGGACTATCCAAGTGCAGTATTCAGGATTTTTAATAATATGTCATATTATTTTTAAAATGCTGTATGAAAGAATATAGGGATGTAGGGATGTAGAAGACAATATTTGCATGAATTCATGTTTCTCTAAGAAAGAAAAATGAAATCCACATGGAAGAGCCACAGCTGAAAATGAAAAGAACTTTAATGTGGTTTTATCATGACATTGCCTGTCTATTGGAACTTTTAAAAGAAACCCTTACACGATTTGAATGTAAAGTTGAATAATTTAACTTAACAAATAAAACACAGGTGGTTTATTGAATCTTTGGACTATGTGCAGATAATGTTGTTCTAATCACCTTTAACTTGAATTCAACAGAAATCAGAAAGTCACAAACAGATTCTTACATACACAGTCCACCTTGACATTCGAAGTATGTCTGTAAAAGCAGCAGTCATGTACAGGAACTTGCATTTTTACTGTATTTTCAACAAATGCACTTAAACCATGCTAAGGCCACACAACAAACCCATCTCAGCCATTCAGTGTTCCGCGCACTCGAGTCTAGCTCATAGATGCATTGGGTAGTGCCTTTTTAGCTTCACCGTGTTGCTTTGTTACCCTATGCTTTGTGTTCTCTAAATACTCGCCCAATTCAGAAAGCGTTCAGCATAACAAAGGGCTTCAGTATTGACCGAGACTACTTTCGTTCATCTCAGGGAACTCTCTATACTCAAGAGTGAATTCAATTAAAGGTATTTAGTGTTCAAAGAAGACACAAGACACACGACCATTTCACTCCCTGTTGTAAACTGTGCCACCTGCTGTCCCGCTCGGCATCCCTGTGGCCTTCTTCTAGGGATAGATGTACTTCAAGGAGCATGATGAAGGCTGACATCGAGAATAGTGAACAGATTTAAATTTTGACCCACAATGGGCATAAAGAATCAGAGTACACATGCACACTTGGAGTATTTGAATTTTCTTTTGTGAATATCATATAACTATAGCTTTAATTATTTTAAAATTTGCTTTTCATGATTTAACCCTCTACCTGGTAATGTTCAGGCAGCTGATCGTGAAATATTCCTACCCACTAGGTCATTTGGTTGTTACTGTGCCATTAACATGAATAGGCTATGGAAACATTTTCATCCCGCATCCCCACTCTGTTCAGTAATTAAGTTGTTGAAGCAAAAAAAGAATATTCAATAACAGGTTTTTCAGGGCAAATCTAATGATTTGGCCCACAAGACTTAAGAGACTACTGTGGAAATTATTTTATTATTATTTTTATTATTATTATTATTATTATTATTTTCTGTCTGAAAGAAGGTGCCAGGCATTCCAATGTCTTCATGTGTTGCAAATCATATGAATTGTGCACCAATTGTTAATGGGAATTTCTGCACACATGCTTAGGAATGTGCTTTATTTAAACAATGCTGGGGTAGTGTACATACCGACTAGTTACTAAGCTATTACATGGGAAAAACAGTGAAGAAAGTAATTTATTTCCAGTTGAGCCAGTTAGTCATAATGCATATAATGTGGTGTTCAGTTCATGAAAGGGTTATTTTCTTGTGGTTTTTGTAAAGACTATCAATAATTGTGGAAGTAATGTCAGAACAGTTGTGTACAGTTAGTTGTTATCCCTCCAAGTTTGGAAGTTTCTCCATCATACATTGTCAATACACCAATGTTTTAAAAGTTGAGTGAGGGTTATTGTTTGTATTTGATAAAAGAAAATCCAAATGAAGCCCACCTAGAAATAGATATTTTATTATATATGTGCTATAGATATATCTATATAGTACAAATAGACATGTGTGATGCATATATATGTTATATATGTGTATCTGTGTGTATACACACCAAGTCTGTAATGTTACACACTAGATTTGTGTTATGCTGATATCTTCAGGGTCTGTACTGTGAGCTACCCTGGAGATAAAACCACTTTAGAATAAGGAAGTTCTTTTGAGACTTCTGTTAGAAATCTGCTTTAAGAGAGATCTACTTTATATCTGAATTTTGTGCTGTTCATACCTGTAGCTAAAATAAGGGACAATATGTCCAAACCTTAAGGGAAAAAAGAAATGTAAAAAGAAAAAAAAAGACCCTTCAAGTTGGCAATGTATTTAAATTGCAGTTTTCAGATTGGGGCTCCAGCCTTTGTGTTTTTTTTGTTTAAGTAGCACCTTTTAGTAAATACTGTTTCTGTGTGTAGGCAAAAGCACAAGTGTTTCCAATGTATATAGCAGGAAGAAAAAGAGTTTACAGAGATAGCATTGCTGCACAGGATGATTGCTACTGAATATTTCTTATGCCATTTGTGAAATGAAAAGATAAGGTATATTCTGTCCAGTCCATTCTGTTCAAACCTGTTTCACTATTGTTTGTGGATAGCAATTGGGTATTATTGTTTATCATTTGTAAAATTGTAAAATAAACTGAACCCTTTTTTCAATCTCATATCTTCATAGAAGTCTTTGATTTCATTTCATAGATCAGCAGAGGGCAAGAGAAAGCTTGTAATTGTGTTTATTCCCTTCTCTGCTGTCCTGGTAATTGGCAATAAGGTGAATCTTTTAAAGAATGTGCGCCACGAGATACACAATATAAATTGTCCCGTGGTCGTCAAAAAATCCTTAACAGTGTCCTGGGGTGGGGAATGGGGCATTCTATTCATGATTTGGAGAATGAAGTATTACAAAAGCGTGGTCATCAGTACCCAGTTTTTACTCCCACTGCCTAAGCTGTCTTTTCAGCTCGACTGATGAAGAGATCAATGCACGTTCACACACTATGGATCCTAGGGCTGCCTCTTAACTTGTGGTTTTGCTAACAAATTGGTACTCTGTGTTACCTTCCAAGAGATAATTCTAAAAGACGATACACTGAAATCATTTGCTGTGTTTGTGCTACACATCTGTTTTGTGCTGTATTCTTGTGTAAAGAATACTTCAATTCCATGAGGTCACTTGCAGCATTCTGTCACTTTGAAATATTTTCAGTAGACTATAATGAAACCCCAATCATGACTAATGGACCTAGATGTCATTTATGTCTATTTAATTGCATTTTACTGTCCTTTTGAAAATTTTGTATGCATTTTAATGAGAAAAAAAGATAAAATAGCCATGAAATAGTTTCAAAGCAGTTAATAAGACAAGTACAATAATTAATGCATTGGATGTTGTTGTCTTCATAGTAGTTATCCAGAGGACAAAATGCAGACATGATATCTTGTCTAAACAATATTAGTATAAACTTTTCTTCTCATTGAACTAAAAAAGTAGCTGTATATGTAGCCTAACTACCTTGTGTATACATATACATATATAATATAATTTTATTACATAATATATATTATATAATATATAATATAATATAATTATATTATATATATAAAATATAATTTTCTGCTACAAATTTGGCCTTTATTTATATCCCCCTTTTTTGTTCTCTTTTGTCAGAGATGGGTGTTCCATTGCTGTTAAAGAAGCTGTAAAGGACCTTTTCATACTTGATGCCAGTCCAAATATTGCAGGTGCTTGAATTCAGCAAAATAACCCAATATAGTCCAATAATCCATAATAGTAGTGAGTTAACAGCGCAACTGGCAATTGTCCAAAGTTGTTGACTTGAGCCTTTTATAGTTCAGCATATTAATATGGCTTTACTCTTTATACCTCATGGCTACACTTCTCTGCCGGATGATTAAGACCAAGTTAAAGCAAGACTTATATGACTAAAAATGTAACTTTTGCTATCTGATAAGGTCAGTCAAATCCCTTCAGGATTTACCCTGGAACCATGTACAGCATCTGCCTTTTACTTACAAAATCCATTGAAAATGGGTTGTTCTTGTTAAAATATAAACATGTGTCATCATACAGAATTTCATTTTTTCTTATGTTACAGAAGAACATCTGAGATTCTGAGATGAGTTTTGGTGACTTTGATTCAGTTTTCAAAAAGGTAGTGTTAAAAAATGACTTGTTCCCACTGTCAAATATTGCTTCAAAATATGTAAGTAGTAGAATTAGGTGTGTTATTTTCTGAAATTGTAGCTGGATTTATAAGAATCATTCACTTTAGTATATTGAAGTTAGTCCTACAATGTCTTGTTCAGAAATGGGGATTTCCCACAGTTCCAAAGTGCGTTCATGAATTAATGAGGTAGTACACTATATTACAAAATCTAACATGGCTCTTTTTAAGAATTAAAATTTCCTAATCAAGAATGACCAAAACTCTTGAAATTTTTTACTTTTAATATGTAAGGGTCATGACACTTTTTTTTTTACTAACTTGCATAGAATTAAAAACAGGACAGCATTTTTCATTTGATTTATAATATAAATATCTATAGTATATTGCACAGTGTATCATGCAACAACAAATGTTATTTTTATTGATTTTCCTTACAATGCATTACAGTTTAAAATGAAGGTATCAAAATGAAGCATTACTTTGATTAAACACTCTGTTGGTAGTTGATTTAATTTTTTAAGAAATTTTCATCTAAATGACTGAATCAAACAAGCCAACTTCTCCAGAACTTTATATTCTTGTTAGAGTAAAACAGATAGTTTTTGATAATAATAACTTAGAGATTTATGAAGACAAATCACATTTTATAATTCTTATGTCAATGAAACTTAAATTATCCATATCCTTGGCCGAACACAGTTTGGAATGCTTTATACAGAAGAAATGTAATTAATATTTTTTAAATGCTTGTGATGTGGACACTACAAATATGTCAATTATGCACATAAGCTTAAGGACAGATTATATCATGTTCCCAAGGCCCCACTTCTCAAATATGGCCAAATCAGAACTTGAACCCACCTTCTACACATCCTCTTAACTATCATATTTTAATTCTACCTTCTCTTCACTTGTAAAACTTTCCTAGAAACGTAGGGTAACAGATTGCTGTTAATGAGGTCAGGTCAGAAGTCTAAGTAAGTTGGTAGAAAATGATAGAATATAGACAGTCAATAAATGATCCATGCCTCAAAACAACAGTAACATATCTAACTGTGAGAATATCTGTGCATTCCGAGTCAGTTTCTTTTCCGTGATGATGCTGGATAAAAACTATATACACAGCAAGTCAGTTTCCTCTTATGTTAGAACCTTATTTTGTACATCAGAAAATTTCTCACATGATAGTCATTTTAAAGTTGGAGTTCCTACCCAGATATTTGAATTGAATTTGGAAGTCTTCATTCCTCTCCACTAACTTTAAGCATTTAGATACTAATTTAGCTTTGATACTAATTTTTTTCCTGCTTTCTCAATCTGGTTGGGGATGGGCAGTTACTAACCCTCACACTACAGGTACCTTAACCACCTTCTTCCAGTACCATCATTGTGCATGGGTCCGTGTGAAGCAGATACTCCGGGGTATAAAAAAGTTATTGTTTTATTTATTTCTAAAAGATAAAAAGTTTCAGTCACCTCACTTCCTTAATTTCTGGAATTTTAATAATGTAATTATGTGCATTTATTAAATGCTAATATAAATGTAGCAGTTTAATTATTCACCTTGTTTCCAGACTGGTAATTCATGACCCAATCTCCAGGTGGATTTCAGACACGAATTTTCAGTGGGCCTTGACTGGCTCCAACATGTGTTCCTCAATACTGTATCCATGGGTCTCTCTTGAAAATTCAGAAAATCCATTATCTTTGCAAAAGAACTGTGATATTACTATAATGGAGATATTTCTATGGTCCAAAAAACCATAAATATTCATTAAAATAACTTAGATTAGCTAGGAAATTAATATTTAGAGAACGTACTTTCATACATACATTATAATAATACATTTATTTTTCATTTACACAAACTGAACCACTTATATATATACTAAGTGGCTTCCCACAAAGTGAATATTTTTATAAAGTTTTCAAATATGAAAGAATATTACACATATCTTGTTTACACTATTATTTTTATGGAAATTCTTTTTTTTTTTTACAAAATATGTATGTCACAGCTACATTTCTAAGAGCAGTCCTTCTACTAAACAATGTTGTGCAAGCTGGGTAATGCACACAAGTCAGGTATGCTTAAGGCATCTAGTAGCACAGAAAGGAAAACTTGCTGTGAGGTGCTATTTGCAATCTCTGGAAGGACTTGGCTGATGGCAGCGTGTGCACACACTGCTAGCACATGTCCGGTCCAGCCTCCTAAGTCCAGACTTCCCAGTATGCTTACTAGGAGCACATCTGTCCAGGATGCCACAATGTAAACACCCTTAGCTGGCAGTAGATGTTTTTCAGGAAGGCTCACCACCACTAGAGTTGTTCTGCTCTGGATTCTGTGTTAGTTAATCTGTGGTTGGGTGTCAATCCATCCTGTGCAAATAGATCATTTGTCTCTTAGGTACAGAACAGTAGCAGGATGAGTGCAAGCTCAACTGTTGATATTTACTGTAAATGTGTATTTATAGACATTGTTCAAGTGTCTCTTAGGAGGTGAAGAGTTTCTTTTAAAAAAAGGGATTTTCTTTTACTTTAAAATCTTATTTTCTGAGCTCTTCTAAGATAATATGTAAGGTTTAGGGGGTTTAAGCTATCTTGCTGGTTTTCTACAGTTATTCAAGTTAATGTAATTCAAGTTAATGTCCTTGAGTAATTTTCTTTTTTTCCCCCGTGTGTAATTTTCTAACAACTCTACCCATAGTTTTTGTTCCTGTTTTTATTTTTTAATCAAAAAATACCAGTATTTGCTTATGCATTTCTCATATATAATTTTCAGGCCTTAACAATATGCTCTCCTTACATGAATTTAGAAATTAATCTCATGCATATATATCTGCAAAGCTTGATGTCATATGATATTTTAAAATATCATATCTTATCCAGGTGTGGTGGTGCACACCTGCAATCCCAGTATTTGGCACGCTGAGAGAGGAAGACTTCTGTGAGATTCATGGGAGCCTGAACTATCTAGTGCATTTAGGACTCACTACAGTGAAAGCATCTCAAAAGTTTTTCATATAAAATGGTTCGACCTACTGAACATTTCAACAACAATGTAGCTACTCTCCTATGCATTAGAATTCCTTTCTGTGTGCCTGTCAGAACTTAGAGTAGACATAAAGCAAGAAACAATTGATGACAAGCCTCTTGTAATGTACCCAGAAAATTAAGGGAAGATGGGAGACTTGTGGATGATGGCATCAATCTTGGCCCCGAGAAACTGAGAGCCAAGAGAGCAGCTTCTGCCCAGCTTCTGCTAAGTATTAAAAACCACATTTCATTTAAGTTCATAAACGTGTGTTAACTTTTATCATGTGCAACTATTAGGAACTAGTGCTGCTTAAATTGGTGATGCTTTATTTTAGATATTGGGATCATGAGCAGCATGGAAATCCTGATCATCTATGAATACTGCAATGATACAATCTAAACTAGGTAAATTTCAGGAAAGATTTGAGGTTGCAGACCTCTCTTGATTCCTTCCATGTAACTGTCCTGGCACACCTCTGTGACTTTGGACTACTGTGAGAAGAGGTCATGGGTCAAGGAGGGGTGGCCCCGGAGCTACACAGTACAGTCAAATAAGGCAATAACAGGCAATAGGATATTACATTATTAACACAGAAGAATCAAACATCAGGAATAAGATTTTTTTAAAGTCTTCATTATCCTAAAGAGTAGATCTTCAAAAAACTTCTGCATGTATAGAAATTGAAATACCATCTACACACAAATTACACCCATCCTGCCCATGCTTTCTCAGATTCAGTGTTGAATTATAAGTTTCAATAAAACCAAAGACTAGCCTAAAGCAAGCATGTACCACCGAAATTGAGTGAGTACTGGAAGTTAAAATTAAGCTCTTCACATTGGCTACATCCCCAACCACTTGCAATTCTTTTTTAACTTTAGATAGGGTTTCCCTATGTTGCTAAGTTGCCTTGCTAGGCCTTAACCTGTGATTCTTCTGTCTGAGCCTCCAAAATCACGGGCAGTATCATACCCAACTTGTATCTGACTACTCCTGAAATTTACTGTTGTGTAGTACTTTTCTTTTCCACATATGACTGCCTGTGTTTTCTTTGAATTACCAGCTTGAAGAGGTTCACTATAAAAAATTATTATACTTAATTGTAAGTGATGAATACATTACATGATTTATTTTATTTGGTACAATAGTTATTTCCAAATTTTGATGCTTTTTAAGATTTACCTTAAGATCTCTCCAGAATCTACAAATTTACCTGCCCAAGTATCCAAAATACTATGAATCTGGTATTTCTCAGTCCAAGACCACTCTGCCTATACTCTGGGATCTCCCCTTTTTTTTCTTTTTGAAAGTGTTCTTTGGAAAATTGTTGTGCAATAGTTTTCTTCTGTCTCGACACCTATAAAGACCTTATCACTTCCAATCTGTTATAAACTGTGGTAGGTATGTAGACACCTTAAGAACATAGTAAAATCAAGGAATCCATCCCTATAAAAATGTTAATACTTGTATTTTACCCTACATTCCCGTAAGATACAGTTTAATGGATTAATTTATTTAGCAACTGATTCCCCAGACGCAAAATCTAGGGATCTGAGAAGTGCACTAGAGAAGAACAGAAAGTCTTTGTAAAGATGTGTTTTCAAATTGCCTGTTTTTTGTGGATAATTGGTATTCAGTCTTAAAAGAGTCTATTTGAGGGGCTTTTGGATAAAGATATAATTAAGAAATTTTCTGGACCTTGTGTACAGTATATATCTGGAACCCAAGGACACAAGAGATTGAGGTAAAAAGAACACAACTTTGAGCCCAACCTGGGTAACTTAGAAAGATGTTGTTGAGAGGAAACATTTTAAAAGTGTGGAGAAGTAGTTCTGTGGTACAGCACTATAGGATTTCATAACCAGTCTTATCCACTCAGAATTCTAGGATGAAAGAAAGAAAAGGCATCAAAACCTATCTTCCATAAAATATGTCTCCATGAGTCACGGAATATCTCAACTTCAGAGTTACACAAGTGAATTCCAGGCTAGTTCCCACAAGTGCTAAAAGTATTCAAGCACAGTAAGAGAGTTATTAAATGCTTAGCTTGAATCCCATCTATACAGTACTGTTTGCTGAGTCACTGATTGGCATCCTAGGTGATAATATCCAGCTCTTTGACATTACCTCTCTAATGTATTACTTGTATAGACTTGCACACTCCATTAATTAACCATAACCAATTTCCCAGTTTTATTAGAATCCTGCCAAATTTACAAAAGACATAAGGTGGTTGTTTTAGGAAATATAGCCCCTCTATCTGCAAATTAGTTTACTTCTATTTGTTACCCTCTTCCATTATTCATCCTGGAGCAACTTTACTTCAGTAAGTATGATTTTCTTAACTCAAAAATTCACTCCAATGAAGCTGAACAGTTGGCTACGTTATGGCATTTTGATTGCCATTACTATCCACTGAAATATTTAAGTAAAAGCTTCAGGAGAAATACAGTGACACTTCTGTGTTTAGACATAGTCTTCCCTCCCTGCACTGTATAGCAGGAACTCCCAACTCTTCTTATGATCAGGAATAATTAACTCATCCAGCAGGATAACATCTTTCCTGTCTTTTTTGATGTATGTAGAGGGTCTCACTACACAGATCAAACTCATAGTGATTCTCCTGTTTTCAGCTTCCCAAGCACTGTGATTACAGGCATGCACCACCATGCCCAGTCTCAATGTCCATCTCAGTGCACTCTTGGGGAAGGCATGGCATAGCACACCTGGTATGGAACCCTGGTCCTTTCAACCACCTAAACCAGCACTTCACTGAGCTATCTGGCCAGCCCTACCTTTCCTTTTCTGTTGGCTCCTACACATGAGAAGTCCAACTTTATGAGGTAGAAATCTTCAATTTTGGTGTGATTGCAATGTGTGTGTGGAAGGAATTATTCATCAATTACAAGCTAGGGTGCCCCATATAATAATTTGAACTGTGGATCCAAAAAACAAAATTTTCCAAGGCAGATCAAAGAAACAATGGGAATATGGGTAAATGGTGCTTTTATCCCTTATCTATGAGACTAGCATTCTAGATAATGAGGACACAGCATCATGTATTTTCCAATCCACCATAATGTCTTGACAGTGAGCTGTCATTTTTCTGAGGAGGTCAGAGGTCATTGCATTGTATTAGCTTAATAATTTGTTGTAATGAAATACATGGTGAGATAAGTGGATCCTATGGCAATGATAATGCACCCATTGCCTCCTGTTGTTTGCTAAGGAATTGTTCATGTTTGAGAATGTATTTCATAATGATTTTGTAAGTACATGTATAGAGGAAATACTATGTCTAGGAAATAAATTTACATGCAGAATCAAAGAAATTTTGGCAAAGTTAAATTGCTGACTCCTCCAGAGTTGAAAGCACCCAATAGATTTTCACCTTATTTCATTTCAATATACCTCCATTTATTCAGTTGTAGGTAGTACCATGTAGGGTGATTATGTTTTGCTACTAGCATGGGAGTTTTCTCATTCAGGATTCAGTTTTTTTTTTTTTTTTTTGTGGAACCGGGGTTTGAACTTAGGCCCTTGAACGTGACAGTGAAGCGCTTATTCCACTGAGTCATCTCCCTGACACAGTTTTGTCATTCAGGACTGGCAGTGACTATTCAGCCTCAGTGAGAGGGAGCCTGCTATACTGTGTCCAAGTATAGTCCCCTCCCTGCCATTCTAGACAAAAAACTGAGAGGCCCATTGAATGAACACAGTGCTAGCTAAAAGCTGACACGAGCACTATAAAACATGGCTGACAACCTTCGGTCATCTTACCTTTGTGGTAGGGAGGTCTCTGTGAGATATTAATATGAAGCATACAATAATCCACAAACTGTTTGTTTTCATTATGTACCTTCATAAAGCACTCTGGACTTTCTTTTCATCTGTCTTTTTCTGCTTTATTTCCTATTCAATTATTAATAATCATTTTCCATTTTGATATGAAGTGAATGACCAACAGTATGACCATTGATGCTGTTCACTGTAAGAGTTTACCCCTCCCATATCCAATAGAATCATACTGGGGTGCAGCTAAAGTACAGCAAAAATACATTTTTACTCACATTGTCTATTGAACTGACCCACTGGAGATCTGTTTTTGTTTTATTTTATTTTAATTACTGGCTTGCTCCTACTTTTTTCCAAAAGTCATAGATGCTAGCTGAGGGTTCACAGTGGTTCAGCTAAAGTAGTTCAATAGGATTCTGGGCCACTATTTGTGTAAGTTGTCACTTATAGTTATCACTTGACCAGCTTGTACCTTGCTGTGGTCTGACTGGGTCAGCCTAGTAGTCACGTGCTAAAATCTATTGGCACCTGGCTAACGAATTGAAAACTCAGCGCACCTGGGATAGAGTCAACACATATGACAATAATAAGAGCTTAAATTAGAGAGTGATACAATAGATGACACAGGGAGGAGCAATCTGCAATGAACTGAGTGGCCATGAGCATAATTTCCTTTCACAGGAAGACCTAGTTAAGGTTCTTGTTAAGCAAATGAACACTTTCATTAATAAAACCAACTTGCCTGAAATGTTGGAGAACAGATAGCATTGAGCAAAGATGGAGGCAGTGACATTCTTAGGGAAAAAAGTTAGTACTGCAGTCTGGATGTGCACTTTAGCAAGTCAGCAACCATGGGGACAATTTAGAAAGTAAGAGCCAAGTGTATTGATTAGTGTTTTAGTTACTTTTCTTTCACTACTGAGATAAAATATTCAATTCTCAAAATTAAGTGTGAAGTTTAGTTAACAGGCAGAATTGATCAATTAGCACTGTGGATTTATTTAGATCATAGTTGGTGGGGCGTCAGTCCATGATCAAGGTACCTTGGCATCAAGGTACCTTGGCATCAAGGTACCTTGGCATCAAGGTAGAGGGGATGGGGTCTAGCATGATACCCTATTCGCTTTTGGAAGTGGGAGAGACTGAGGTAGAATTCAATTTAGTTCGACCCCTGCCTGAAGTATTTACATAGAAGTAGCCTTGCCTAAATTATCCCTTTCCTCACATCTGTCAAAAGTTGACAAATACATAGGAGATAAGGAGGAGACAGGACCCATTTAGGGCAATAAGAGACAGACTTTTTGCCCATGCTTATCCATAAATACCTCTGCCCCAGACCTCACACCTATAGGATATAGTGGTATCACATTCATGCCATGATCCTGAACCTATAGGATATAAGGGACACCACATTCCTGCCAGGTTGCCATACCTATAAAGAAACTTTAAAAGCAAGTAGGGAGCAAAGAACTGGGCCTTTTTTGTTTTCCCAGGTGGGAAAGGGAAGCATGTTGGCTGCTGGCTAATTAATAAAGGCTCTGTAATTTATGTAAATCGGTCTCCTGTGGGCAATATATCCAATCCCAGCCTTTACAAAAGAAGGGTGGGATGGCTGAACTGTTCATGGTGGCTGAAGATAACAAAAGAAACAAGAGCAAAAAGGGGAGAGGCAAACCTCTTCTCCCTTGTGCTAGATGCAGACTATGCACCCTGGATATGTGGGTATAACACTCACACCATCTCTGTGCCCTCCTATTGCACAGAAAGGATGTGCTCCCTACTTAGCTAAACCTTTAAACTTCTCAAGTTGATACAATAAATCAATCATTTCAACATCCTAGGGCATCAACAGCCACCCTAGGGCATGTCCTCTACACTCTGGTATGTAGAACAGCTAAGGCACCTGGTTAAGCAACACTTCTCAAGTTGATACAATGTATTTACCATTATAGCTGGCAAGATCAATGTAAGTAGGAGGGAAGAAATGTGTCAAGAACGATGCTTCTGATTCAGCCTGGGGCATATGAAAAAGTGAAGGTACCATGGTAACAGCTAGAAATCCAAGTCTGAAATGTATGTGGTAGGCAGCATTGGTCAATTAGCATTGTGGGAGACGAAACGCATGTCATCACAACTGTGTTAGGCATACTTCAGTGGTCAGTTCTTGACGTCAGTAGGACCAGTGACCTCAGGCAAGATCAGTCCAAAATCAGAGCTTCACACACTCGGTTACCAACTGAGGAAATCTTGGGAAGATTTAGCTACATGGAGTCAATTTGACACACTCAAGATAGACTCAATAATTTCTGGAGCTTCCATCCTATCCTATTGGCTAGCAAGCCATCTCCAAAGACAGCTTAAATTAAAACAACTGGAGTTCGACTTTGCCTTCTGACAAAATGTTCTTTCTCACTTTAAATTCACATTGGTTAATTCCCAACAAATATCCAATTTACAAAATTCCTCCACAGTGTCTGTTTCAAAACAACTCAACTTGGAAAAGATAGTGCTGTAGGTGGCAGAGAATCCAGCAATAAGATGGCATCATGTTAGAAATTAATTCCTCTTGCTGTGTCAGCCCCAGGCATACTGAGCTGGTGATGGAGTTGGGGCATGGTGGTGCATGTCTGTAATTCCAGCACTAGGGAGGCACAAATTAGGAGGAGCACTATGAGTCTGAGTTGCATAGTGAGACCCTGCACAAAAAAAAAGCCTTAAAACAAACAAAAAATGAAATGAATTCATTTTATCAACTGTATTTATCAATTGTAGTAGGTTGAGCAGATATCTGCAGACATAAATTAATGTTTAGTTATTGCACATCTCACTGCTGAATTCATGTGGTATATGGTGTCACCTAATAGAATATGAGAACTATCAATATAAGTGTCATGGCAGCAATGTTATTGCTAAGCACCATACTGGATGCCCAAGAAAGAGATAATAAGAAAGCACTCATAATAAGTGCTTTAATAAGCAATCAGAAGGAGGTAAAAATGATAAAAACTCTCAATAAACCCAAATCCACATATTCTTCTTCTGCACTGAGAAGGGAGAAAAAGCTGAGAACCCAGTCTCAAATTTAATCATCATAATAGCAGAGGATCCCAGGTCTGAAGAAATTAAAATGGTCAATTAAAAGAATGTGTTTTGGCAAACTAAGGGCTTTTATGGAAAAACAGGAGGGTTTGAAATATGGGGTGATAGCCTCAAAATAACAATGTACTTTCCTGAACTACATTTATTGTGGCACATAGCAACACAGGGAAACATATGTCAAAATATTCCCCATTTGGCCAATCGTGTGTATGCATGTGTGTGTGGGTATATTCATTGTCCAAAACCAAATCTTTTTTTTTTTTTTTTTTTTGTATTACCAGGGATTGAACTCAGGGCCTTGCACTTGCCAGGCAAGTGCTTATTGCACTGAGCTGTCTGCCCAGCCCCTAACCAACTCATTTCTCAGAGGACGGAACTCAACTTTACAAAGTGAAAACCTGGAATAGTGATTGTTTCATTCACCTACTGTGCAAACTCTAATTTTCATGCCCTCATAAAGTCTGACACTCATACACTGAGAGATGTAATAACTGATTGAAAAATTTATTGGCGAGAAGACATTTGTGGCTGTTACTGGGGCTACGTATTAAAATAGTGCCTATTTAACAATTGGTGTATGTCAAACTGGCACAGAAATATAAACTGGGAAAAGGGGAGTAGAGGGAATCAGAAGAAAAAAGGATTACACACGAGTGTTTCCTTCATTTCTGTGAAAAATGCTGCTAACATTTATTTGAGATTGTGTTAAACCTCTATTC
>PVKA01000215.1:113274-215027 GCA_004027165.1 Ctenomys sociabilis
TTTTTTTTTTTTTTTTTTTTTTTTTTTTTTTTTTTTTTTTTTTTTTTTTTTTTTTTTTTTTTTTTTTTTTTTTTTTTTTTTTTTTTTTTTTTTTTTTTTTTTTTTTTTTTTTTTTTTTTTTTTTTTGAGGGTAAAACTTTATTGGAAAGAAAGGCTTCTGTCAGAGAGGGACAGAAGGGGTACCCAAGCAGGTTGCCCTATCTTTTCATTTCTTAATGCCCTTTTGATCTCCCTTTTTGGAATGTTACAAATTCCTCATAGAGGTATTTCACTTTCTTATTTTAACTTCTAATAATTTAACTTTTCTTGGTGCTTTTATAAATAGTACTTTTCCTAATTTATTTCTCCATAAATTCATTTTTGGTGTACAGGAAGCTACTGAATTTTGTCTTTTGATTTTGTATCCTCCTATACTGTTGAATTGAGTAATGAATTCTAGGAGTCCTTTGGTGGATTTTCTCAATTTTCCTATGCCTTACCAACTATTAACTAATATGTGCTTTATTTTGCAAGGTGAAAGCTTACCAAAAAGTTTAGTAAGAGTGTAATCATTGCCCATCTTACTACTGGATTTTTCTGTAAGTGTATCATCTGTGGGCTATTTTGATTTTGATATACATCATACCACTGGATGAGTTTTTACTACCATTTAATACTTTCTGCAAGAATATAATTATTAAAACCTTTAACTAGGCATGGTGATGCAGGACTGTAATCCCAATACTCAGGAAGCTGATTTAGGAGTATCATGAATTCAGGTCTATCCTGGACTACAAAAAACACCCTGTCTTAAATGTTGCTGAAACATTCAAATAAAAGGATTCTCAGAGAAAATCCTGTCTCCAGCTTTCCAGATGCAAAGCCAATTTCTCAGCATGTATCAAGATGTACTCCATGTGCACACCTGTACATCTCAAATCAAAAATTCCTGCTAATTACAGGGTTGTCCTCTAGGCAAACATTTTCTTTCCTCACAAACATTTAAATCTATTTGCTCCACAAGGAAACAGATTATGTGAAGGAGAAAATGCAGGCAGGGTGACAAGGACCCTGACTATTAAATGATAGCTATTATAGATCTGAATGTAGTATTTTTTGTTACTCTTTGCTCATCAGCCCTTCAAATTTTCTCTATTTGTCTCTTTCATAAAATTTCTTGGTCCTTCAACTCTGTTAGATGTAAAGAGATAAGATCACTTTTCTGTACCCATCACTAGGTTCATGGCTGAGACCCTTGTAGCAAAAGGAAGTTATATTAGTCAAATATCCATTTATGGGACAAGCTACCTATAATGGCTGATACATTGTATCAACTTGAGGAATTTAGAAGTTCAACTAAGTGACACAACAGGGTCCTTAATCTGTGAACATCCTGAACCTGAGCAGGAGGAAGGCACAAATGGCGTGAGTGCTACCACCATGCCCACCCTGAGGGGGTAACTTGCATAAGCATAAATAAGAGAGGAAAATAGGTGTGCTCGTCTTCTTTCAGTCTTGTCATTTTTGCATTCTTCTTCCACCATGAACAGTTGCTTTTCACCATATCACCCTGACTTGGAGCCAGCTGATTACAGACTGAAAATTCCATGAACTGTGCACCAAATAAACACTTCTTTTAACTTTAGGTGTTGGGCATCCTGTTTCATCAATGGGAGAATAGTAACAAAGACACAGTTCAACATGATCAACTGAAAGGAGCAGGGCTGGCAGTTACAGAAGTCTCAGATCATGCAGGATTGATGGACTCCAATACAGAAACTTCATGGTGGAAGAGTAAGGTGCAAAACGGTTCTCATCTCAAAGCAGACATGGAGCAGAGAGAGAGAGAGGACACAGGGCCAAGAATACAACATTCCAGGTCATACCCTCAGGGGCTCACAATGGGAAGAGTCCTCATCACCCATGTGCCCATGAATTACTGAAGTCATCAGTAGGTGAATACGTATAGCTCCCCAGTGATCTAGCCACCTCCTAAACATAGAGACTTTGGTGAATATTTCAGATTTACAATATGAAATTCTGCCCATTCCCTTCAAAAGCTCATGTCCAGCTCATTATATGAAATTCATTGGGGCCAGGGAGACAGCTAAGTAGAATAAGCACTTGCCAGGCAAGCACAAGGGTTCTTAACTCAGTCCCCAGCTCTGAAAAACAAAACAGAACAACAACAAAAAAGAAGACAAAAGAGAGAGAGAGAGGAAAAAAAAAAAAAGAAAAACCACATCTTTGGGACTGGGGATATAGCTCAGTGGAATAAGCGCCTGCCTGGCAAGTGCAATGTCATGAGTTTCATCCCTGGCATTGCAAAAAATAAAAGAAAAGAAAAAACAAAAAGAAATTAATTTAGTTCTTCTCTTAAGAGGTCCCCAAATCTTAAAGTTCTGGCATTCCTGAATAGTTCTGATTCTCCTGTAAGAGTCAAGGCAAACTACAAATGAGAAATCCCCATGCAAAAAGGGAAGAACTGAGAGAGAAATTAGGGGACCCACACATTTCACAATACTATCCAAAAAAAAATTAAATACATAGGAATCAATCTCACGAAGGACGTAAAAAATTTACACAGTGAAAATGATGATACTCTGAGAAAAGTGATTGAAGAGGATTTGAGAAAATGTAAAGACATTCCATGCTGCTGGAAAGGAAGGAACCATTGTTGTGAAAATGGCCACACTCCTAAAACTGTAATATATATTTAATGCAATCCCAATTGAAATACTATTAGTATACCTCATAGAGCTAGAAAAAAATTTTCCTTAAATTCATTTGGAACCAGAAGAGGCCCAGATTATCAAAAGCAATTCTGGGAAACAAAGGAAGGGCGGAAGCTATCACAATCCCTGACCTGAAATTTGGGAAAATTTCTTGAAAGCTACTGTGATAAAATCAGCATGATACTGGCATAGAGACAGATCTCAGGAACTTTGCAGATGCAACTACAAACAAATTCAGCCACCTTATGTTCGATAAAGGGGCTAAATATGCTCATGGAAGAAGCATAGCCTTTTTAATAAATGATGCTAGAAAAATTGCCTTTCTACACGCTGAAGGCTAACACTATACCCATATCTATCACCAAGCAAAAATCTATAATCGAAGTGGGTCAAAGATTTAAATATTAAAACAGAAATACTAAATCTTCGGGAGGAAAGTGTAAGTAGAAATCTTAAAGACATAGAAGTAGAAAGAGTTTATAAACAAAAACCAAACTATGCAGGAAATACTTTAACAAATCAACAAATGGGATCTCATCTTTTTGAAAAGTTTATGAACTTCAAAAAAATTCTCCAAAAGGGTAAAAAGAAAATGTATAAATTGGGAAAAAAATAATATAGCTGACTATCTCTCTGACTTCTATTTAGAGCACATAAAGAATTTAAAAAACACAACCCCCCCAAATTCAAAGACCCATTCAAAAATGGGTATCTGAGATGAATATACAATTTTCAGAGGAAGAAATTCAAATGGCAAGTAAGTATGTGAAAAAAATCTTCTACATCATTGGCCATTCAAGAACATGCAAATTAAAGCAATTCTAAGATTCCATCTTACTCCAGAAAGAATGGTTAACATTGAGAAGTCAGCCAATAACAAATGTTAAAGGGACTGTGGAGAAAAGTGTATCATTCTCTGCTGTTGATGGGAGTGCACACTGCTGCAACAACTAAAGCTACCTTAAAAAGCTAGTTTTGGAGATCCCATTCAAGCCAGCTATTTCCCTCCTGGACATTTTTCCAGAAGAACTGAAAACCTTATACCACAGTGATAAACATGCACCCACGCACCCATGTTTATAGCTGCACAATTTATCACAGCTGAATCCTGGAAACAACTCACATGTCCATCGTCTGAAGAATGGATAAAGAAGATGTGCCATTTTTACACAATAGAGCATTATTCTGCTATACAACAGGATAAATTTGGGTCTTTTGTTGGTAAATGAATTCAACTAGAGAACATACTCTTAAGTGAAATGAATCAGACCCTCATGTGCAAACGCTGTATTGTCTCCTTATGTAAGAACCTGAAAGAGAAAATGGAATCTGAAGGATACAATAGACTCACGGAAAAGGGAATGAACTCATGCAAAAGAAAAGAGTTACTGAGTTGAGGAGGAGAAATGGAGCGGGAGCAGGAGAAAGAGATATGTCCTTGTAGTTGATTATGGTTTGGACAACTGTACTATGGATATCTGTAGATCTATGGAAAGGAGAAGACAATGCTTATTTTTTTATTTTTTTGCAGAATAATGCTTAATTTGTTTCTTTTTGGAGGGTATTGAACTCGGACCCTTGTGCTTGCCAGGAAAGCACTTACTCTACTGAACCATCTCCCTGGCTCTTCTTAATTTGTTTTGTCTCCTTTTCTCAATTGTTTATAGTTTTTCTCCTCTTAATTTTTTATCTACTTATTTCTTTTTTCTTCATACAGTTTTACATGCATATATCTGATAATATAAATAACTAGTTGGAAGACAATACTATGTATCATAGTGAATACTGTGAAATTCATATTATTTTGTTAAGTGAAATTTTACATCACTTACTTTTTTCTATTTTAATACTATTTTTGGATTCTCTTTTAAAAATGAAAAAATAAAAAGTAATTTAAAAAGGAAGAAACTTTCAAAATAAAATGTCACAGGGTAATAATTCTATTCTAAAATAGAGGAACAAGGAAATAACACAGATTCAGACAAAGCCCCAGGGCTACAGCTTTGCTGGTTTCAGCCTACATGACCTATGTCTTACACTGGGTCTAATTACTGCCTGTAGCTTTTATTAGCAGATTGTCCACATTTCTGGCATCTGGAATTCCCTCAGGTCTCTACTAGACCTTTGGTTTCATTCTCATAGTTTCGTGCACTTCCTTCCCAGAAGTAAACAGCCTGTCCTCCTAGAGCTTCTTTTAAAATTTTGGTGGAAACTTCTGTGACCCCTGTAGTTCTTAGATCATGAATGGCTAGAAAACCATCACCATGTAGATGATGCCAAGTTCTGCCACAGGTGGAAGCAGTAGTCAGGTCGACTAGACCATGGTTGTAGTGATGTCTGAGGGCCAGAATGGCTGGATTGCTCATATGCATTCTTAGACAACAGAATGAACTGAGGTCCCTGACACTCTTTGGAAAGCAAATTATCTCGAAGTTGTTTATTCTTTTATACCCTGGATCCTAAGAATGTTGTGTCTGGTCAATTTCTGAGATATTTGAGTCAACTTTCTTTTTATCTTAATGCTAAGTACTTAGTTGCTTTATAATGCAAATCTTTTTTGAGCCAACATATACTCCTTTGTCCCTATTTTCAGGTTGTTCTATTCCGCCAAATTGTAAACATTTTATATCTTTTGGCTCTTCCTTATGGTCCATATTTTCACTGTAGATTTGTCTAAAAGCAGTCATATATACTGTAGCCATAGCCTGAACATTGAACTACTTTGTAATTTTCTCCATCAAGTCAATTATTATATCACCCTTAATCTCATCCCCTGCAAAGTCTCAAGACATGAGCAAAAGGAAAACAAAATTTCCATTACAGTATAATGAGTGTGGCCAATCGCAAATGTAACACATTCCCAGATGAAACTTCCTGAGGTTGCTCTTCAATTTTCACCTTTCTATGAATGCTGTGGTGTTTTGATCTCTTACCAGAATTACCATCAAACTCTTTTTGTGATATTTAGGACTTCTAATTTGCATTTCTAAAGTTTCTCAAATTCTTCCCACTTGTGTTTTCCAATGTCTTCTCAACTTTATGGTCAGGTAGACACAGCAACCACACCATTTTCTGGCATTAGTTTCTTATGTTCATCATTTTCCTCTCACAGAGAAACAATGTGAAATGCCAGCAACCAATGGGAGATGCAATTGATTTTGGTTCATGGTTTCAGAAGTCTCATCCCACTCATGGTGGGCTGGATCCAAGGTAGAAACAAGAAGGTGGAAGGTCATGGTAGAAAGCTATTCACCTCATAGCAACCAGGAATTAGATTGAAATGGGAGGAGTCAGGGAGAACAACTTTTCTAGATTATTTTCCTGCTGACCCACAACTAACCAAGTCCTATCCTCTAACAACACCTGAACTATTAAGTTCATTATTAAATGAGTCCACTGGTGAATTTTGTTTCCTAAACACCTTGCAAATCCATGAAACTTTTGGGGGACATTTTAAATATAAACCATAAGAACAGATTCACAAGAGAAAATCACACAAATTTAGTTAACTTTATAATACATGGGAGCAAAAATCTAGGGAAATCTGCATATTGATTAAATGCTATTAAGCATGAGAAAGTACAATTAGAAGATGATATGATCTAGTATAGTAAACTATTGAAACTTAACAAATCATAATTATTCACATTCTTTACCATGATGCTGTTTTCACAAATAAGGATATCTACTCCCTTCTTCTGGGTATAGGGAAGGCATGTCTTGAATCAAAAGCTTCTCACTTGCTTGTACAGAGAAAGGTGAAAGAAAGTCAAAATGATCTCCTCAGGGTTATATAGTTTGTTTCATGGAAGAACTTTCAGGGAAAAGTAAGAGTAACCACTCTGCTATTTTTTGTTGTTTATTTGTTTTTGGTATTTGTGGTTATTGTTGTTTAATGTATTTGGCACAGGCTCTCACTGTACCACTTGGACTCATAGTAATCCTTCTTTTTTCAGCCTCCGCAGTGCTGGGATCCAGGCTTGCGCAACCGCACCAAGCCTTGGTGGCCAGCTCAGTGCCCGAGGGTAGGGCTAGTATAGCATGTGATGCCAGGGATTGAACCTGGTCCTGTGCTTGCCTAAGCAGGCACTTACTCCACAAAAGACAAAGCTTATTAAAGATAAAAATTCAGTTGATCAAGAGGACATAATATGTGGTCAACCTTAAAGTGCCTATCATATAAAGCAAAATTAATAGGCATAAAGGGAAAAAAAGGTAACAATGCAACACAGCAGGGAGTTCACTCACTTTCAACAATATACATGTAAAACAGACAGAAAATCGATGAGAAAATTTTGGACTTGAGCTGCATTTTTAAAAAGTGACCTGTGAGATAGCTCAGGGGACTAAGCTCCTGTTTAGGGAAGCCAAGGGGTACCTCATGCTGCCTCAGTCCTGCTCTCAGGCACACCGAGCTAGCAACCAAGTCCAGATACATGCCTGTAATCCCAGGACTAGGGAGGCCAAAACCAAGAAGATCACTTACAAGTCCAAGCTGAGTAGTGAGACCCTATAGTAAACACATATTTTTTTTTAAAAAGTGGACAAATGTACACAGATGTGAAGTGCTTTTGCTTCTCAGATGTGACCTGCACATTTCCCAGGATACACTGCATGACAAGCCAGCAAACCATTTAAGCACATTTAGGGTGATTTAATTCATATTTTATATTGCTTCTGATCACAATAGTATTGAACTATAGATTAGTGAAAAAGTAATTTTGATTTTTGTACTGAGAATTGAACTCAGAACCTGTGCTTGTGGGGAACTCCTCCTGTTCCTCTCTCAGACAGGAGCTTTCTTTCTCTCAATAAATATATACTGCTCAAAAAAAAAAAAAAAAAAAAAAAAAGAACCCGTACTTGTGACACAGGTGCTTATGGCACTGAGCTACACACCTGGCCCCAAGGATAAATAATTTTTTTTTTACTGTTTAAAGAATACAAAAATAGTAATAAAAAGCATGATTAGAAATGATACAAAATTCCACTAAACAAAGTAATAAAAATTCAACAATGGTTGCTGTATTGCATGATGTTATCTTCAAATTATATGTTTAGGTTACCAGATAAAATGTAAAACATTGGTTTAAAAAAACAAACAAAAACAAACCAACAATAAAAATGTTGTAAGAAAATAAAAAGAAAAAGATAATAAGAATAAAAAGAAAAGCATTAATATCTCCTTTCAAAATATTAGCAGAAATCAACAGTGCAATTATCCAAATTATCCTGCGTATATAAACAAATATATATTTTTACTTCTTTCTGTTGTAGATTTCCTAATACTAGTTTTCATTCCCATTGAACAAATCTTTCCCTTTCACAGTCTTTATTGTACCCTTCAAATTTTATTTACTGCTTCAATTTCTCACATTAGTGAGACAATCTGATGTTGGCACATGTGGATCTGATTTACCTCACTTATAAATAGAGTCTGTAGTTACATACATTTATGTACAAATCCTCGAATTTATCTTTTGTTATAGCTGAAGAATACTCCAATGTGTAAAAGTACCGTATCTTTTTTATCCATGCTTCAGTTGATGGGTGTTTGGATTGTTTCCAATATTTAGCTATGACATACTGTGCTACTAGAAACACTGGTGCACTATGTCACTGTGGTATAGTGATCTCCATTCTTTTATGAAAATACCTAGGTGAAGAATAGATATCTTGAATGGATCCTCCAATCCTAGATCTTTGAGGAATCTCCATACTTATTTCCATAATGGTTGCACCAGCCTTGACTCTCACCAATCGTAGACATGGGTTCCTTTTTGCCCCACAGCCTCTTCATTATTTGCTCTTGGGTGACTTTATGATAGTCACTCTTTCTGGCATAAGATGGTATCTCAGCATTGTCTTATTTGCATTCTTGAATGACCAAGGATGTTGAACATTTTTGCATGTATTTATTTGCCACTGGTGACCCTTCATTTGAAAAGTGTCCATTCATCTCAGATTCCCATTTTTGGATTGGGTCATTGAATTTTAGAGGCCTGACTTTTTGTAAATCTTTATGTGTTCTAGATAGAAGTCCTTTGTCTGAAGGACAGTCCACTATATTTTTTTCCAAATTCATGGGTTGTTTTACTTTGTTATTGATTTAATTTGATGTGCAGAAACTTTTCAAAATGATGAGAAACCAAGTTTTGATTTTTTGATGTTTTTCCCATGCAGTTTGATTTTTGTTCATGAACTCTCTACCCCAGGTCTTTAAGATTTGTACTTACTTTCTCTTCTGGAGGAGTTAGTATTTCAGTTTTAATATTTAAATTTGTGGACCATTTTGACTGTAGTTTTATGCATGGTGATGGGCATTTGTCTAGTTTTAGCATTCCTCATGTGGAAAAACAGTTTTTGAGCATTATTTAGTAAAGGATCTGTCTTTTTCCTAGTGTACATGTTTGTCCCCTTTGTTAAATACAAGGTGCCTGAGTAAGTTTGTAGCAGCATCTGCATCTTCTAATCTGTTCCTTTGATCCTCAGGTCTGGATTTTGCCAGCATGGTGCTTATTTTTATCACAGTAGCTTTGTAGCATAAATTCAGGTCAGGAATTGTGATACGTTCTGTCTTTTGTTTGTTATCCAGGATTGTTTTGGCTATTCTTGTTTTTTTTCTGCCTCCAAGTGAATTTTTTAAATATTTTTTTTCTTGATCTGTAAGGTATACTAATGGTGTTTTACCAAGGATAAATATTTTATTTTTTTATAAATATTTCAGAAAATATAAATGTGTGAAAAAGAATAATATACTCTTTAGCAAATAGGTAAATAATCAAATTGAACGTTCAAAATACTTAGGATAAGTAATAATAGAAACACAACTTAACAAAATCAATAGGATGCAACCAAAGGTAGAAATTCATAATGACAAATGTGTACATTTAAAAGTATCTAAGATGGGAATCCATACTGATAAATGCTTATATTTGAAAAAACAATATCACAGATTCAGAACATTATGTTTAAGAAACTGGAAAAAGAATATCATGAGCTTGGTGTTAACCAAAAAATAAATAAATAAAGACTATCAATAGAAATTAATCAAATACCAATGTGAAAAATAATTAAAACAAAACTGACGAATGAAAGAGAGGGAGAAAAAAAAGAGCAAGAGCAAGAGCATAAGAAGTACTGGAGGTGTTGCAATAGATCACTCAGGAGTGAAAGAGGGGAGAAAAAGCAAGAATGTGCCAGATGTTGTGAGAATGAGGAGGGACAGAAAATGTCATCCATGGATTATAGTACCACAGACAAGCTGCAGCCCAGCAAGGCTACAGGGCTTTCCCCACCCAACTATCTCAAGGATATGCATAGATCACCCAGGCGTATGGGCAAAAAAGCTATGGGGCCTATGGACCCCCTACTGGTGTCAGCTATGCCCCCAAGCTCAGACCACTGCCACCTATGGGCAGACTGCATACACAGTTTCTTGCAGGCAGCCTCCCACTGGTCCTACTTCTCCAGCTGTCCCCCAGGTGTATAGCCAACCTGTCCAGGGTTATGGCACTGGTGCTTATGATACCACCACTGCTACAGTCACCACCTCCCAGCCTTCTTATGCAGTTCAGTCTGCATATGGCACTCAGTCTGCTTACCTATGGGCAGCAGCCAGCAGCTACTGCACCTGCAAGAACACAGGATGGTAACAAGCCTGCTGAGTCTAAACAACCTCAGTCTAGCACGGGAGGTTATAACCAGCCCAGCCTAGGCTATGCACAGAGTAAATACAGTTATCCCCAGGTTCCTGGAAGCTACCCAGTGCAGCCAATCATCACACCTCCACCTATCTTCTACTAGCTATTCTTCTACACAGTCAACTAGTTATTCTCAGCAGAACACCTATGGGTGTCCTAGTAGTTGTGGACAGCAGAGAAGCTATGGTCAACACAGAAGCTATGGGCATAAGCCTCCCGCTAGTTTCCCCCGGCCCCAGACTGGATCCTACAGCCAGGCTCCAAGTCAGTGTAGCCAACAGAGCAGCAGCTACCAGCAGCAAGGTTCATTCCAACAGGACCACACCATTAGCATGGGTGCTTATGGGCAGGAGTCTAAGGGGTTTTCCAGACCAGGGGAAAACCACAGCATGAGTGGCCCTGATAACTGGGGCAGGGGAAGAGGGGGATCTGATCATGGAGGCATGAGCTAAGGTGGGTGGGGAGGAGTACATGGTGGAATGGGCACTAAAGAGCGAGGTGGCTTCAGTAAGCCTGGTGGACCATGGATGAAGGACAAGATCTTGGTCTAGGCCCTCCCAAGATCCTGATGAGGACTCTGACAACAGTGTAATTTATGCAGAAGGACTAAATTACAATGTGACACTTAATGATGCACCAGACTTCTTTAAGCAATGTGGAATTTTTAAGACTATGGGCAGCCCATGATCCACATCTACCTGGACAAACAGGAAAGCCCAAAGGTTATGTCACTGTGCCTTATGAAGATCCACCAATTGCCAATACTACTGTGGAGTGGTTTAATGGGAAAGATTTTCAAGGAAACAAACTTCAAGTCTCCCTTGCTCAGAAGAAGACTCCAATGAACAGCATGCAAGGTGACATGCTGCCTGGTGAGAAAAGAGGGATACCACCACTGCTATGTGGAGGTCCAGGTGGCCCAGGAGGTCCTGCGGGACCCATAGTTGCATGGAAGGTTGTTGAGGAAACAGAGGAGGCACCCCTCCAAATTGTCTCCAGGGTTCCCGGGAAACCCCTCTGGAGGAAGAAACATCCAACATTGAGCTGGAGATTGGCAATGTCCCAATCCAGATTATGGAAACCAGATCTTTGCCTGGAGAAGAGAATGCAACCAGGGTAAGACTCAAAGCATGAAGGCTTCCTCCTGCCAGCCTTCCCACCCTCAGGTCCTGAGAGTGGCAGAGGTTGCCCTGGTGGCATGCCAGGAGAAAGAGGTGGCTCATGGAAGAGAGTGGTCCTGTGGACTGTTCAGAGGTGGCCATGGTGGAGGCAGAGGTGTTTTCCGTAGTTGCCACAGCATGGACCAAAGTGGCTTTGGTGGAGGAAGACAAGGTGGTTCAGGGGGCCCTCCTGGATCTTTGGTGGAACAAATGTGAGGAAGAAGAGGTGGATGTGGAGGACCTGGAAAATGGATAAAGGTCAGCACTGCGAGGAGCGCAGAGACTGGGCCTACTAGACTCAGAGATCCCGCAGAACTGCACTGACTACCAGATTTATTTTTTAAACCAGAAAATGTTTTAAGTTTATAATTCCATATTTATAATGTTGGGCACAGCATTATAATTATTCGTTGTCTGTACTTTAGTATTTTTCACCATTTGTGAAGAAACATTAAAACAAGTCAAATGGTAGTGTGCTGAGATTTTTTTTTCTCCTTCTTTTAAAGATGGTTGTTTAAGATTTAGCACTGGGAACTATCGTGAGAATGCTCAGTTATCATTGTGGAGAACCAAAAGGGCCTCTAACTATAGCAATGTTCATGGTTTTGATGTGCTTCTTTAAAAAATAAAATTTCAAACGTTTATAAATACTCAAAAAAAGTGAAAGAGGCCCTCAAGGGCCATCATGAATAATTGTGTGTTAACAAATTTGATAACCTAGAGAAAATACGTAAGTTCAGAAATAAAATCAATTTTCAAAATTAAATCAGCAAGAAAAAAATAAACAAAGTAATTTTTATATATTTAGTACAAGGTCAACAGGATCTCACTACATAGATTGGACTCACAGCGATCCTCCTGTTTTTAGCCTCCCGAGCACTGGGATTTGTCAGGGATCAAACTGTGGTCCCTGTGTTTGCCAAAGTAGATTGTTTAATCTACTGAGCTATCTGGCAAGCCCAAGGAAATAATTTTTTTTTAAAAAGATTGAAATAGTAAAAAAAATCTCTGGTGAATGAAAATTTCAATAATAGCGTCATAGCCAAGTCTTAACTAAATTTCAAGGAAAACTTCATACCAATATCTCTTAAACTACTTATTTAAATAACAAACTAAACAAATAAAAGAAAACAGCTGAAGTCATACTTTTTACATTTTATTAGGTCACAAATATATTTTATTTCTAAGCTGGAAATAATAGCACAGTTGGGAGGTGGGTTGCATAGGCCAATATATTTGATAATCATTGATGTGAAAATTCTCAATAAAATTAAACATCAAATGAAAAAAATATTTATTTTGAGGAAGTGAGAATTCCATTTTGTATATCAGGCTGTATCTTAGTCATTTTTCTCTCCTTGCTGGAACAAAATACCAGACACCCAAAGATGAGAAAGAAAGGTGTACATAGCTCACAGCTTGTCGAGGGCTTAGTCCGTCATTGGTGACTCCAAGGCAGGACGGCACATGGCAGAGACACGTCATTTTATGGAGGTAGAAAAAGCACAAACAATGAGAAGAGAGGAAAGTAAGCATTTCTCTGCCCCTGATATTGTATGTAGGCTTCCCCACTAGTGTGGGTGTAGCATTCACATCCTTACTGCGAGCATTAGACTATGAATCAACCACAAACTCTACATTCAGCCACCTCCAAAAGCCTGCCCCTCATGATTGTATGAGGCTTTGGGTGGACATCCATGTGCAAAGTATAACAGGCTAGTTTAATATATTCTAATCAATCAGTTTGATATATGACACTAACAGACTTAGAAACACAAGCCACATGATCCTGCTATCACACACACACACACACACACACACACTCAAGAGTATATACCCTATACTGTTTCCTACTGCTGTGACATGTCTGAGTTGAGGAATTCGTGAAGAAAAGGGACTTACATAGCTCACAGTTTCCAAAGTGCAAGAGGTCGGTGCCAGATCTGGTCTGGCTCTGGTGATGGTTCATGTAGAAGCCACTGGGATGGTGACAATGTGCTCAGAATAGATGACATGGCCAGACAGGAAGTCAGGTAGGAGGCAGAGATCAAGTTTCCTGTTTTACATTAACCCACCTTCATGAAACCTAACTTACTCATTGAGACCAATATTAAGCCTCTGCAAGGGCGGCACCTCTGTGCATTACCCTTTTCTACTGGTTGCCAATTGTTAAAGTTTCTAACACTTGGGTCCAAGCTTCTAACATATGAACTATGCCCAAATTGTAACAAAATTCTGGAGCTTCTGACCAATAATGTATAGCAAAATTTCCTTTACATTTTAAGGATCCTTTATGAATACCGCATGTCTAATAACATAATCAATTGATAGATGTTAAAAGCTTTTCATTTTATTGATTTTATTACTATGTTGAAGTAAATAATGAATATATTTGCTGTGGAGAATTGGTACATGTAAATTGTTGCTTGTCTCTCCCATCTCTACCTATTTCTTCCAAATTCGGTGCCCTTCCAGGTCTATTCCCCACTGCAATTCTCTTTTTCCATTTCCTTTCTCTTTCCTCCCTTTTCCCTTGCTCATAGAACGTGGGTCAGCACTCTTGCTTTTCTCACTCAAAGTAACACTGCAAGTAAAAAGTCTTTTCAATCAGAAATTAAAAAATAAAATTATCTGTATTTTGATGCCATGATCTTATATTCAGAAGATCCCTAAGTCCCCAAACTAACCCAAAACTACTAGATCCAATAAATGAATCTATAATTGCTCAATTTTAAAAGAAGTCTACATACTAAACCTGATGGTACATCTACACACAAATGATTTAGCCAAACATGAAGTCAAGAAAATAATTCCACTTAGGATAGCCTTTAATATATATTTTGGGAAAAATTAAACCTAATTTAGTGTATAAGAGAAGATCTGTACACCAAAACCTATAAAAATTAGCAATGAATAAAACTAGACAGGACACAATAAATGGAAACATATTGCATGATCTTGGATTAGAAAAATGATTGTCACAATGTCTCTACTAACTAAAGGAATACATAAATTCAATGCAATGCCTTAGATGGAAAGAGCAGGATGAGAAGAGAGGGTGGACTGTACCACAGGGGCAGTCATGGGGTAGTGTATCTGTAGACACTAACGGGGGCAGCTGTTATGCTAAGCTGCAGCACGCAACTCCATTGAGAGCTTCCTTCAGGAGAATGGATAAAAACTCCCTGCCCAAATCAAGTTTTCAGCTTTCTTTGTCCCTTCCACATAGAGTCCGTTGGTGGTAAGGCAATTTTGTCATAATACACATAAAATGCATATATTCTGACAAGTAAATTTTTACTTACTGGATATTACCGTGATGCACCTCCAGGTTACTATGTCAAGAAATTAGATCCATGTTCGCTCTATTCTCTGCACTAGATGACAGAGTAGCCATGCTTCATGTGTCTGGTCTTAAAAAAGAATTAGTGTCATGAAGTTTCTGGAAAAACATTAACCTGCTTTCTCTTCTAGTTCATCATGAGAAAACTTATGCAAAAATTGCAGTCATTTTGACACTAAATTTTATTACTATATTTCCTTAGTGAAAAGGAAATAAAAATGCTGTCCAACAGAAATGTCTCCTTGAAGTCATTCGCAGGCAGCACTGCTCATCTCCATTTGCCTTCTTACAACAGTGTCCACCCACTTCTCTGCTATGAACTTTGAAATTCATGCATAGGAAGAACTAAAAAAAGAGAGAACCAGAAAATTAACTTTCCAGGTTCAGGTGTGGTGGTGCACACCTGTAATCCCAGCAATGAGGAGGCTGAAATCAGGAGGATCGCTGTGAGTCTGAACTGTGAGTGAAACCCTGTACTAAACACCTTAAAAAAAAAAATAATTGTCTGCTGTTTTTCTAGTGTGAAGATGAAGTGTCCAAAATGTGTACTACATTTTGTGAAATGGGTAGAAAGTGCTCAAATGGGAACAGGACCTGGGAAGCGGAGGAGGGAAATGAAGGAAGTTAAGAGAAACAAATGAAAAAAGGATAAAATGCAAACAACGATTTGTAAGTTAGGAGAGGAAAAGGCATTGAAAGAAGGGAAGAGAATGGAAGAGAAAAAGATTATCATATACAGGTACAAATTCTCTGTGATGACAGCTACCCATTTACCTATCACTGATCAATATAATGTAACAATAAACTTAATTATTTAAAAATATGTTCCTTCACTTACTTGTGTAAGAAGTTAAGGGAAGAAGCATTTGGTTAAACTACGCCATCCTATAGAGATGTCCGAAAGATCATTTCAGGCATCGCTAGGCTGAAATAGCAACAGAAAGAGGAGTTTCGTGGCCCCGTGGATGAGGGCTCCTGCTCTGGGGCTGAGTTCCCTTGCGCAGGTCCCAAGTGGTGGGCCTCGCTAAGAAGTCTTGATAGGAAGTGGCCGTTCTCCAGCACTCAGCTATCGTAACCACTGGAGCACCGCGGAAGTGCTGCGGAGGTCTGCTGAGCACGGAGGCCAGTTTCCTCACAATGTCCTGAGAACCCACTGCTTTCTGTGTCGCAGAGTGCCCCTGAACTTCTCTGCCCTTTGCTTGCTGGAAGAGCAGACGTGCACAGCCTCTGAAAAAGGAGCCTTAAAGGAGGCGTGCTGGCTTCATTATCTCTTTTAAGTGTGATTCCCAAGAGTGGGGTCCAAAATAGTCGTGGTAGCTCCGTCTAGAATGGAACTGCAAGGTCAGCTCGGCACTAGAGACAGGGTAAAAGGTAAGAATATTTAACTGCAAATCTCCTGGTGACTTCCCTTAAAAGATGAACCTACTTCAATCTGTTTGAACCTGGGTTTTTATAACGCAGTAACAAAAAGCGCGGTGTGAAAAAGAAACTATTTTACCTACCGTATGTTTTACCTACCACATTTTTTTTTTTTTTTTTGCCCTGACTGCTCTTTCTAATCTATAAATACATTTAGCAAACAGAAAGGCAGTTGAAAAGTATGCAGCGCCTGGTAGCTTCGCATCCAGGTGAACTATTGCTCAGTGGGGTTAGAAAATGCAAAATCTGGCTCTCCCAAAGTGAGCATTGTTGTTTGCTTCTGAGAATACAGTCAACACATTCTCCCCCAAGTCTCCTCTTGTGGAGGGACAACACAATCAAAGACTGCATTGTGTGAAAACACAATGATCACCGGAATGTCGCCTGCCATTTCAAAGTTATGCCTTTGTGTCCTCCAGACTGTGAGAGTTCTCAGGGATGGAAACCTCGATGCACTCTCAGCGGAGGCTCAGAGCACTCTGCAGAGCCAGGTCGGAGGGGCCCCTTTGAAAGGAGGTCTCCTTTTATGCAGCAGAGTCAGAAAGGAGACCTTGATATGGGAAAGGTGCTCTTACCCACAGCTGGACAACGTATATATGTTGCTTGGTGTGACTTAGGAACCCTGACAAAGCATAAAGTTAATTCTTTTCCAAAATTTTAAAAGACACCATAAAGGTAACATTAGTCTTGAATTAAAAACTTTTGCCACAGTGCACTGAATTCTAACTGATGAGTTAATGTGGAGATAGTGCCAGTAGCACCCAAAGATGAAGGGCTTCGTGTGCAATGATTAGTACTTTGTCTTAGGTCTAAGGGACCTGCCTTGTCATTTCTGTCCCATGTAATTTAATTTCCCTTGATATTGCTTTAATAGGCCTTATTTTGTAATTCTACTTTTCACTATCCCTTCTAAAGTTATTTTAAAAGAAAAAAATTATTAAGCCCCTATTATTCAATAAGTCTTACTAATGTTCCAGTAATAACTTACATCCTATCATTATTTTAATAGGGCTTATTAACACTTATTGTAGCTGCACTGAGTGGGACAGTCCATGTGCAACCACACCTCCAGGGATCTGCTTCCAGAATCCACAGGGGCCGTGAGAAAAGAGGGACAAACACAGGGACAGGAGTCAGGCCGTTGCCAGCTAAGTCCTGCCTGTCAGGAGCAGAACACATCAAACTGGAAGCTACCCAAAAACATGAAATATTTTAAGGTACAATAGTTTATCTTTGCACCAAAAAGACCTTTTTAAGTTAGAAGCTTTTATTCATCTTTTATCAAATTTTAATTTTTGGCTCGATGAACATGAAGCATATGCAGAATTCCCTGAGTAAAGCACTATGTCTAGGCAAGTTGATGTCCCTTGTCATTTCCCATATTCCATGTTCTCTATAGAATATCATTTCTTTGATGGTGGCCTTTTCATAACAAAATCTCTTTTTTTTTTTTTAATTGTATTTATTTATTTGGTACAGGCTCTCTCTACACAGCTTGGCCTCATAGTGATCCTCCTGTCTCAGCCTCCCCAGCGCTGGGGTTACAGCGCAAGTCTGGTTTTGGGGCCAGCACAGCGCCATGGGTTCTGGGCCAAGTGGGGACTGTAGTACTGGGACTGACCCTGGGTCTTCACATTTGCTAAGCAGGCACTTAGACAACTGAGCTATCTTCCCAGGCCAACAAAATCTTTAAGAGCCAGTCTTTCAGCATGGATCTTTCTCATTTCAAGGTTCACATATTGGGCGAATGTAATATTCTGAAAGCAAACACTATCCCCATCTTGATACTCTTGCTTCTTTTCATGTGAAATCACTATCCCATCATTTCTTACCTAAATTACCCTGTGAGATGTGTTGTGCAGGGGCTCTCAAAGTCCTATAATTTCTATTAAGCCAGTGACAGTTGTAGCGCCTCACTTGGGGCTGTAGTGCAGCACCGGAAAGCTGGGACACTGGGAAGACTGCATCTCTGCAATTAGCCCTTGGTGCAGTGGCCCAGAACTGGCTGCCTGGAATGTGTCCCCACCCCAGCAAGGGGCTTTGAGAAAGGAGTCCCCCAGAGCTTGCTGCAGAAAGATAACAACTTTGCCTCTTTTGTGTGTCCTGTGTTGAGTTCCTATAGAAAGCAGGTGCCAGAGAACCAGCAGTGGTGGCCAGAATGGGGGCTGAAGGCATGGGAGTGGATTCGGTGCGCTAGATGGTCGCGACCCCAAATGCTCAGATTCCCTCCCCAGTCACCTCGGCCTCCGCACTCCACCTGTGCAGTTCCCTGCAGCCTCACTGTTCATGCAGGCTCAGCCCACCACCTCCAGGCCTGTTGCTAAAAGAGCTCACCTGTGTGTCAACAAACAACAGCTCAAGCTCAAACCCCTTCCCCCCAAAAAAACCGAAAAACTGTACAATTTCCTACTGTGCATTCACACAGAGATTTAACGATAAGAATGATTATGTATACCTTTGCTTTTAATGCCTTCACCCTTCTGATAATTCTAGGTTCCCTGCACTGCTTTGCAAAAATCTTACTTTATGTGGTCCCAAGTACTTTTCTCATCTCAGCTTGTTGTGTTCCTTGTGAATCTGTCTAAAATTTTCTAAAACTTAATGCCTAGGCAGAGCCAACCCCACACCCACATATTCTTCACTTTCTGTGCTCCTACCTCATTCTTTTCTTTGACAAACTCTTCTTCAGTATTGAAGACTCACCCTGTCCCTGTCGTTGTAATATGTTCCATGCCACATGGAAGTACATTATAGAACTCTAGGCTAGTGTCAAGTGAGCCAGCGGACAGGCAGTGGACACGAAGCCTTTTGTATGTAAGTCACATTCAAATCACACTCTGAAATCATCCATAAGTTTTTTTTTTTTCAGATAATAACACAAGATATTTTTCAATTACTGAAAGTTGGCCCTGTCCTATATGTAATACTGAGTTTTTTAAACACAATACTTTTGTCCTTACAGCATGTGCTATGGTTTGGGGTTTTTGCAAATAGAACAATACAATACAGGACACATTTTATGAAATTGTTTCATAATCACTCAAAGAATCACATACAGGGTGCTGGAACTCTGTCCATAATTAAAGACCAAAGAATCCGGCGGAAGGCCTGGATCCTAATATCCTGCATGAGTCCAGCTGAAAGCCTCGAGCCCATAACAATGCTCTCACAAGTCCAAATGCAGGCCTGGAGTCCAGGACAAAGTCTTGTGCCAAATTCACAGATCTGCACTGGGAATCAGTCCAAAGATCAGTGGTAGAAGCTAGAAAGTCTATGCCAGCACGATGAAGGATCCGTGCTGCCAGGCTGAGGGACCTGAACTGGGGCCTGGAAAAGTAAAAACCAGAGCTCTGCTAAAAGTACCACAGCTATCCTCAGCAACAGTGAGGTCCTAAGCTCCTCTGACAATGAGAAAAGATGAGTTCCCGTCAGGAAAGCTACCATGAAAACTCTAGGAGGCTGAGCAGTGCATCACCTTCCCCGCTGAGGCCAGGAAGCAATGCTCAAGATGAGGACCAGATCTACAGGAGAATGAACCGGAGCCATTCTCAATGACAGTGAGGTCCCAAGCTCCCTCTCTGATAAGAACTTCCAAGTTCACTAGGAAAGCCAGCATGACAAGAATAGCCCAGGAGAATGAGCAGCTTCTAACAACCCCAACAGCTTCTCCAATGTCCCTCACAGCCTCTCAACAGCTGCTCTAATCCTGCCTCTTATGCTGCTGGAAACAGTCCTCAGGTGGGCCTCCTACACCCAGCTCCAAACTGATTCGGTTCAGCTGTAATAGATTGCTAACAAGTTGCCCACTCGGTAGCAATCTATTACAGCAAGTATCAGCATTGTCTCATCTTACTGAGGTTGAGTTACAGAAAACTGAGGCAAACATGTAAGCCAGCTGAATTCACTCACAGTGCTGATGACACAACAGTCCAAACAGAAGGAAGAGCAGCAGGCGTCGCTGTAGAAGTCCGGATTCCCTCAAAGACGGGGAATGTTACGGGAAGTTAAGAGTTTGTGGAAAGGTGGAGGGGACAGTGGCCACATGCTACTGCTGAGCCTTTGCCCCAGTGGACTCCATGATGGCTCACTTCTGAGGGCTCCTGGCCTCCCATTCCTGTCTTTAGGTTCTGGGAAAGACACAGGCTGTCTGAGGGCAGATTTCTTTTCCACAGCAATCACCAATTTGCTATAGGACCAGGATGCTCACTTCTGCGAGACACTGCTTAGGTGGTGGAGAGCAGATTCCCAGAGGTGGGCATGCCTTCGGCTCACCCTCACTTCTGTTCCTATGCTCAACTTCACTCTAGCAGGACTTTGAGAACATGAAGACTGACAGTCGTGTGAAGCGGAGAACAACACCCAGTTACAAGGAAGCCTTCAGACAGTACCAGGGAAACACACCTCTCAGACACACTGACCAAGTTCATTACATGTTGGGTGCTATCAAGTCAGTTCCTCGTTAGACAGGTACTCAGTAATGACAGAGTGACAGCGAAGAATTTTCTTTCCTTCTTTACCTTTTTCTGTAGTGGAAATTGGGAAGCAAGGGAGTTTACTGAACTGCCCTGGAAGATTTAAAATTCCAAATATATCATGCTCTCCAGACTCATTTATAGCCCAGAAACTGGCCTGTGCCTTCTCTCCCAGGTATGCAGGGTCAGGGAGTTAAGGAGGAGGTGATTACGTCATTCCAAATACCCAGCAGGTCACCTTCTTTTTTCATGGCTGTTTTAGGTTTCACAAGAGTGACTTTGCGGAGCATTCTGAGCCCCTGAACACATCAAGTGTTGCTCACAAGAATGCTATGGCCATTTTCTCATAAATATTAGTATGTATTTGTCCCTTCTGAACTCACACGGTGACTCTCGGCACTGCATCTTGTTAAACATGCCATCTTGAACTTTGCACATTACATTCAATGATTTGCAAAAACTCACTGTCCCCTGAGTATTTATAAGAATATTTCATTGAAATTATTTGTATATATATATTCCACAAATTAATAATATAATGAACAACTAAAATTATCTTTTAGAGATGCCAATAACTGAACTCATAAGGGTCTCTAATGGAGAGATATTATTACTAATGTTAAAATTAAAATGGTTGCTTTGCTATAATTTACTAATAATTATTAAGATTCACCTCAATGATATGTTTTATGCTACAGGACACTACTTATTAAATCTGACAAGTCAGCACATGCTCCTAGGTCCTAGCGAAGAAGCACTGAAGCAATGGTTTCCTCCCTCCAAAAGCCTATGCTTCAGGGTGGAATACAGAAGAGTGGAAATGCAAGATTAATGGGACAGTAGCAGCACAAAGTCAAGAGACAAGGCTACACAGTGCAGCCATTAGTAAAGCAGGCAAGAATGGCTGTTGAGTCACTTAAACCTAATTTCAAAGCCTTGATCTATTACCAATTAGATAGGAGACTTCAAGTGTACTGTTTCCTTTTTGAGCTTCAGATTTCTCATCTGCAAAAAATAAACAATCAAAGCACATATAAAACAAATCAAAACTCACATAAATAAAAGGTTAGTGAGAATCATGGAGAAGTTGTAATAGGAAAAGGTGAGAGCTGAGGTTTTAAGAATATATAGTATTTCAGATCAGTAAAGAAAAAGGAAATGAGGACTCCTCTAACTGCGGTAAAGAAACCAGAGTGAAAACAGGAAAGTAGTGATTTAGAGAAAGTAAGAAAGAGCTTGGCAGTATAAAGGAAATTTTCAGCTTTGATGAAATCAACAGCAATGATTGGATTGCATCAAAGGCAAGACCAGCCTCCTTGTCTCTTATTAGTAAACCATGAGCAGAATGATAAAATGCATTGAGAAAAAAGAACATAAAAGAGCATCCAAAATGGGATAGTTATGGATGGAGTGGACTCCATATTAGCTGAATTGCTGTAATTTTTTATCACTAACATAAGACTATTAAGGAGTTAGATAAATACATTGAATATATTGATCAGTGATAATAATTTATATTGATCAGTGATAATTTATATTCTCAGTATTAATAAGAAAAAACACCAAGGAAGAGATATTCTCAAATCTACTAAAGCCAGAAATAGAATATAGGGTGCATACATAGAACTTACGAATACAGACCTAAAATTATAATTAGAAACCATGAGAGAGATCCAGTGCTAGTAAGTTCAGAAAGCTAAGAAGTCTTCATCTTAGTAGCAAATAGGAAGCTTTTTTTTGGAAATGTTTTTTTAAATTATTTAATTAATTATTTGTAATTTGACTTGAAGAGTGAAAAATAGAAGCATAAACAACTAAAAACGATATAAACAGGGTAATATATATATATATATATATATATATATATATATATATATATATATAACAATCCAACACAGATCAGCAGTCCACAATAGAAGTGGGTTATCCACAGAAGTTGTTGACTTGAACCATTCATAGCTCAATATATTAGTATGACTTTGCTTTATATACCTCCATTTTTATACTTTTCTGATGGATGGTTAAGACAGAGTTAAAGCAAGACCTATATAACAAGAAATGTAACTTTTGTATCAGATAAGGTCAGTCAGGTACCCTCAGGGTTTATTCTGTAACCCTGTACCAGACTTTGTAGATTCTTTGTCATAGTCAGCCATGTGGATGAGTCATGGCCATTGCTTGACCAATTTGCTCTCTATGGAAGCCTGAGCGAAAGTTTTCTCTCCATGTGACTCTCCCAAAGCACACTCTTCATCATCGATCACTTTCCTCTGTGGCCCCATAATCTCCTTGATCAGAAAACTTTGGGCACAACTGAGTTACATGGTGTTTCAGTACACATTCTCCTATGTCCTGAGTCTTCAGTGACCTTGAAAGGCTAGAGCCAAAATGTTGGCTGACCTTGCAGCCTTTCTTTTTCTCCAATTTTTGATCTGCAAACTTAGGTTGTGAACCCTCCAGAAGAAAAGCGTGTTATTACCCTAAAACATATGCAGTTTTGTTTACCCACACTATTAGTCTAAATATCAGATATCATAGGCATAACATGGAGCATGTATTTTCCATCAAGTATTGAGATACTAAACTCTAAGTCTGTACAGAACATGAAGAAGAAAAAAATTTGAAAAAAACAGGAATTAACACTTACATATATTTCCATATATATTTAGAAATCTATCCATACACAGCATTTTAGCAGGATTGCCTTGTGACTCTTTTGCCTTATTTTTCATTTATGACCCTTTAAAAAAGTTTTTAGCAAATTGGAAGCTTTATGAGTATGTGAAGTACGTGCAAGAGAAAGCATAGGAAGCCAGTGCAGATTTGGCCAAAGACAGTATTTGTGGAGCAGAAGCGGGAAGAGAAGCTAGAACAGGAAATGAAGAAATCATGAGTCAGTAGGAGAAAGATGAAGCACAACCTCAAGAAAGAGCAATATGTGGCAAGAGGGCCAGTCAGTATTTTAAAAGAACTTGAGTGAAACCAAAAACCTGGGCTTAGACAGACCATAAAAAGTGAGACATTTTATTAAGCCTGAAGATCATGAGGAAGGACAGGGTCAGTTTGCCAGTGAATTATAAAGTTAGTAGAGATTTCTAAAATATTTAAGGCCTTTTTTTTTTTTGCAAATTTCAGTCATCGTTATTTTTTCATGCTGAATATGAATATTAAGAACAAAATGTTCTCTATCTATACACTGTTATAATATATCCATAAAAATATGCTGCAAGAATATATATATATATATATATATATATATATATATATATATATATATGTTGTAGGTGTTGATAGTTCTCTGAATTAAGCATTGGTCAGCATCTCCATATTCAGCTTGGTATTCCTAGGCCAACAGGAGGTTAAGTAGCTTGATGTGTTTGTTTTGGCATATCAGAGATAAAAATGGACACACGTGAATAGGATATGGAATCTCTTGTAAATTATCTGAAATAAAAGTTTCATTTCTCTCCATTTTTCCAGAGATTATTTTTAATAGATCACAGCAAAGGAAAATAATGACTTATTGTATAAAACCATCATTGAGGCCACTATATAAAGTGCCACAGATTAGATGGCTTAACAGCAAACCTTATCTCTTGCCATTCTGGAAACCAAGATCCAAGCAGCAGCAAGATTCCGCATCCGATGGAGACTCCATTCCCAATTTACAGAAACTTAACTCCTCCTTTTAGCCTCCCTTGAGAATCTCTCTTTCCACCAGAGAACTTTCAGATCTCTTCTCTGTGGACACAGATCCTGTGGATTTGAGCTACATCCCTGTGACTGTATCACACCAAGGAACTCATCTCCTAACACCTGTGTGTCACAGGTTAGGGATATGTACATGAATTTCTAGTGATGCAAACATTTATTCCTTTCAAAGCACAGGCAAAGGATTGATTGCATATTCATTGAAAGCATTGTTCTGCCCCTTTAATTAGTGCTGACATTAGAAATGCACAAATAAAATCAAGTTCTTCTTTTTGTATTCTGGTATTATATGACTCAATAGTGTGTACTTCTTAAGCATTTCCTATATGAGCCATAATTTATAAAATATCCAATATGCAATATATTCATATAATAGATGCAATTATAGTAAATAAAATAATGATTTGTTAAATATAAGTATGTACCAATGAAAAGCAGAATACTGTACCATAAACTGGGGGGAGTAGATACATGTATGATTGTGTGTGGTTGATTAAATGTATATGTGCATTTAAGATTATATGCAAAAAAGTTAAATCATTCTTTAAGATATAGAGTTGTAGGTACAGTTGTGGTAGAAAAAATCTTCTATATTTTCACAATACAATTGTATATTCAGGAAACAGAAGAAAAAGAGAAAATGGATTACTGTGTGAATTCAACTAAAATGCAAAATAAGACCATATTGTGTGACATAATTTATTTCTTGCTTAACATGAAAGAAATCATGTTATGTTATTTGGCCTACTTTCTTCATCTTAGTGCCTATGACCAGAAGATATTTTTGTGTAATTGGGAAAAAGAAATCAAAGTAATGGACTTTATCCCACTCTGGGAAATTCTGCAATTTTTACAGGAACAAAGGTCAGTTTAAAAATAATGCCCTTTGATTATTTTTATAATATATTACAGGGTTTACAGGGTCTCACTGTGCAAATTGGTCTCATTGTGATCCTGCTGTTTTCAACCTTCCAAGTGCTGGGATAACAGGCACATGCCATCACAGCCAGTCTCAATTGCCATCTCCGCACGCCCTGGGGGTGGGCACGGCAGAGCACATGGGAATCAAACCCTGCTCCATGTGTCTCCTAAGCAAATGCTTTAATCTACTGAGCTATCTGGCTGGCTCCTTGCCCTTTGATTTGAGAGAATGCTTCAAGCATTCAGCATGCTTATTTTGAGATGTGCTCTTCAGCAAATATCCAACTTTCAACTTCACCTTTTGATCTCTCCTGCAATGTCACTTCGGGCCAAAGGGTACACAGGTGAATGATCATACTGAGAAGGTCTTGGAAGTGACAGCCTGTTCATTAACAGGAGATGCCATCACCATCCATGGCAGAACATTGATTACCTTTAAACTCAAGCAACGAAATATAATTTTACATTTCTTACAAAAATAAGTAAGTTTAATGCTGTGTTCTCTTGGTTCATCTTCATCTTTATTTGCTTCATTTCTCTGAAACTCAGTGACCTTTTTGTGATTTTCTTCTGTGATATTTTTGGTTTCATGCTCTTTTCCTTTGCAAGCAACCATCCTTTCACCTTTACTCTCCTACCACACACACACACACACACACACACACACACACATCTTTCAGAATTCGGTTAGTTGGAGCTTTTATAGCGTTCGCCAGAAACCTCCTTCTCTGTGTCTGGTGTCTAACAAAATAAGGTAATAGAAAATAATATGAAAAATACTTTTCAGATGCTCTACCTTTTTGTGTTAAAATGTTTATCTAATGATTTCTAATATTTTTTACAAAGATAATTTTTCCATGATGATAAAAACAATTGCTTAGTTTCAATAGCAGGATTCACAGACACTACTGTAGAACTTGAGGAGTCTCTGTCCACTTGGACTTCATTCTCCAGCCTGGATATATCCTTACCTTCAGCGTTCTTGCCCTCTTCCCTGTTCTCATATAAACAAAGTGACTCTGCTTGATTAGGAAGCTACAAGACCCAAAGCGAAGGGTCTAATATATTTCATGAATATCTCATCAAGAGAATTTCTCTGTTGGAGTCACTATAGCTCAGTGCTGAGTTCAGAGTTTTACAATAGTTTCCAATTTTCTTTCCAACTCTGTGTACCATATGTACTTTAAAATGTCCATAATGTGAAGTGCAATAAATCAAACAGAAGCTTAAATAGCACATGATTTCACTTATGAGAAATCTAAAATTTCAATAAATTACAGAGCACAATGAAAGATAATAGGAAGCAAAAAAGAAATGTGAAGAAATTATATTTCACCAAAATAGTAACACATTTATACATCATCAATGGTGGATCAAAGGATGAATAAATGGATTCTAGACATTTCTGGACCTCTGTATAACTGATGGATTTATAAATGACAGGAAACTGCGGGCGTGAGCACTGCACATTTCTTCAAGTTTGGCTATCGCAAGCAAGCACACCCCCTGGAGTGTGGCTCAGAAACTCTCTTGGCAGCAGAACCTGGAGTGACATAGTGGATGAAACACCATCAGTGGTCACCCAGTTTCACAGTAGTTCTTTAGTTAAAACTGACTTTCCAGGTCACTTGTGGAGAGTCATTTAATTCCATCCTGATCAAATTTCACAGGTCTGTGATTCAAATTATTCCACGTTGCTGGCTCCAAGTCTTCATCAAGCATGAATTTGCTCTGCGTGGAATCTTTAGTTAGTATTCCAGAAAGACCTCTGTGATTAGCCCAATCAAAACCTTTCAGTAGCAGCCGCCACCACATTCAGACTAAATCTCTGCAGCTGACTTTTCTAACAAAATGTTATCCTCTCTTTAATCAAGGGCTAAAACACATGATTTTGTGGCTTGCTTTCAGTAAATAATCGAACTGTGAGGAAACTGTGGAATGTGGGAGAGCTGAGAACAGCCAGGCCCTCCCTGTGGCCACAGAACATGGCACCCCTTAGAGGCCATGCTCTCCCCATATCTCTGATTCCACTCATCCCAGGTGCACACTGAGGGTGACAGAATTGGGGTCTTCGGAATTCTTCTGCTGGGGAAGCAGCTGGACCCATGCAACTCAAATTTGTGCAGGAAGAAGTTGATAGGAACACCCTGGAGAAGACTCTTCCTAACCAAACAAGGGCGCTCTTGTGTCACTCTCTAGCCTACGTCTGCTACAGGCTAACGCAACCTATTTCCTAACTTCTATCCACCACGGAAAGTAACTGAGTGCGCTTCCAGTATTGCTGGGGGAGACTGCAAACAATCATCTTGCTTGTCACCTTGAAATTCTTCTTTTTCTTTTCTTAAACTTGACTGGCATTTCTTCCACCTTAAGCATGCATACAAAAAGAAAACTCTTCCTGTTTCTCGCATGGTTAGCTGCTTAATGTTCTTGTTTGCTAGTCCACTAAGCTTTAGATGGCAAGCAAGCACCTCCAGTTTAAAGCTGAGTACCTTGGCTGGCACCGCGCTGTCCTCACTGTCTGCAAGTGTTCGACCTGTAGGATATGTGCTACTCAGCCTCACCATGCATGGTAATTCTTGCATGTCTCTGAGTTTTCTTCCTTCTCCTACGAATCAAAATGGGAATTTTGAATAATCAGTGCTTTCTCAAAAAAGTCTTAGGAATCTTCCCTTCCCTAAGTAGTTGCTCTACTCCCTTGTCATATTATAACCATGTTATAGTACTTAATGCACTACATCTTACTTCGCGGATAATTGCTTTAAATTCCTTTCTCTTGCAGCACACCATGATCGCTCTGAGGCCAGCTGTCAGGTTTCAGGAGCTCCCTACCCCACGTCCTGTCTAGCACTGCAGTGAACACAGAGAACACTTGGTGCAGGCTTGGCTTTCTATCTCAAACTGAATTAATTAGCATTATGCTAAAAGTATTTTAGCGTATATGCTAAGAAATAAATACATATGTCCTGGGAATCTAGCAATTATGACATTTCCATAAGAGAGCTATGTTGGCCTTTAACACAGCTAGTTCAGCTTCGCTCTATTCTTCTGCATTTATTTTTGCATTCTGCATTTATTCTGGGATTGTAGTTATAAGAAGGTTTAATAAATTCATTCTTTTTTTAAAATTTGATGTTATTTATCTGTCAAACAAGAAGCAATTTAAAAAAGTCCTATGAGAAAGGGTAGTTCATCTAACAAAATTGCTTTTGTTCTTTGGGATTTACATAAGTTCTACTTCGGAAGTACACTGTAATCCATTTTGAGTTTAGCCCATCTTTTTATGAGAGCTAATGGATTTTTCTTCCTATTTAATAATTATTGTAAAGACTATTTCTGAATGATTGTGGGCTTAAGAAAACTCTAAAAATGAGAGTTCTTAAAATCTTGCTTTTACCCCTTTTTATTATCTGAAAGTCAAAATTGCTTCTATTGTGTTCCTAAGGTTGCACCATGCATTACGAAAACATTTTTACCAGAATAAATAATAAATGACATTGCTAGCTCCATCCCTTCTGCCTCTAACGCCCACTCAGAAGAGCCCTAATCAGCTCTTGCTTCCTTAGGCATGTGGGCGATATAACATATGAGTGAAAGTAACAGTTATAGTATTTAATATTTTAAGTTTTTCCAGTATCATACAAAAATCACCTAACTTTTCTGTAAAAATATTTTATTAATGATGTTTCTTTAAACCAAAATATAGCCTATATTACAGAAAAATATCACATTTTTCCTATTGTTTTCCCCTTTTCATTAGAAAGGGCATTTTTCCTGATAGTTTTTAATTTTTCTGTTATGTTTCCAAAGATTACCATGCTATTTCAATATAACTAAAATGTAACTGAGTTATTGCCTATGAATTAGTTCATTTCTCATGTAGTGAATCAAATATTCAAACATACACTGGTTATTTGTTATAAAATTTGGAAACATATTTTAGCGTAAATTATAATTGATCATAGAAAAATCATATGATGTTATTCTTGGTAGTAGATGAAAAGAATTTTCCTATTTAATAATCTCTTGTCAGACAGAGGTTTATTTTTCTAAGCATACATATTACAAGCTAGACACTACTGAGAGATTAGAGAAGCAATCACTTATAACCCTAGTACTACAAACATTCAATTTTATACTAAAATAGGACACTATTTATTGTAAGTATCTGGATGCTACTCACCTAAAATACAACAAAAATATGGGTCAGATTCATTTATCCTAGTCTGTTAAATACTACTCACATATCTGTGTTACTGATTTACTCTTTTTTCTTTTGTCTTTTTTAAGGGTCTACAGGATGTTCAGGGTCTCACAACTAGATCAGACTCATAGTTGTGCTCCTTTTTACAGCCTCCTAAGCGCTGGGATTATAGGAGTGTGCCATCATGCTCAGTCTCAATTGCTGTCTCAGTGCCCCCCAGGGCCAGGACTGGCATGAGAGACCTAGGGATTGAGCCCCTGGCTCCTGCGCCTGCTTGCAGGCACTTTACATTTTTTCTAAACAACTTTATTAATAATTTCTCCACACCACTAAACAATCCTCCTTGTGATTTTCATAGCATGGAAAAGCACAGCCTATGTATTCGATTGCCTTGCATGACTTTTTGCCATACCACCTAATAACAGAAACATTGCACATTTTTGCTTGTTCATCACTTATTCTCCAACACAAGGTAAGTCACACGAAAGCAAGACATTTATCATAGCTATCGTGTAATGCTTACTCTTGGGACTAGTACCTGGTATAGTTTAAGTTCTCTTGAAATGTGTATGGAACTTTAAATGAATGTACACACTGTATTGCTTTTCACTTCAGAAAAACATAAACAATGTAAACTAATTTGATAATTTTAGTGAATTTCAAACTTCAAAATGAAACTTTCGGATATTTTATATTAAAGACAATAGTAAAACTAACATTGGTATATACTTAGTTAATTAAACAATGCTATTTGATCTCTTTCAAGTCATTTTCTAAATTATAGATATATATATATCCATAATATAGATATATTATTATATAATAAGATTATTATATATTATATGTATTATTACATTACATATAATATATATTATATATTATTATATATAATAAAAATATATGTCTTATTTCTTCTGTGAAAAATATGTTCTCAAGAATACCATAGCATGAAGAAGTAAGATGAGCAAAATAATCTTAGCCTTGTGATTAATATAAAAGCCAAACCAAACCAAGAGAATGATAAAACAAACATTTGGGTGGGTCATGTTGACATCCCCACTGGCACTGGTGTGGTCCTTGGCCCCGCCCCCTCTGGCATTGCTCAGCTGCTGTCTCCCAGCCACCATGAACTGAGTGGTTTTGCTACATCATGACTTTCTACTGAGATATCTTTGCTTTAGAACCAAGTGACTTTGGACTAAGTGCTCTGAAGCCATGAGCCAAATTAAATCTGCCCTTTAACACATGAGTTTGGGTTCTGTGTCCTAAAGATAGAAAACCTAACTATACAGTTCATTGACCCATATCTTCTGAATCCATTTACCATGAGAGAATGGAAGAAGATCAGAATTGTGCAAATTGGAATGAATGAGATCAGGGATACTGCAAGTCTTGTTTACTCTGACTCAGTTTCACTCGAGACTTAAATCCTTTATTTAAATTAGTGAATCTATGGGCTGGAGAGATTGCTCAATGGAATAAGTGCTTCTCTGGCAAGCACAAGGGTGTGAGTTCAATCCTTGGTTCCACCATAAAAAAACCCTGTACATTAAATTAGTGAATCTACCTGAGGATAGATATCATTCTGGCTGCTATTATACAAAATAGACTTCTGTGTGATTAACTCTTAAGTTATTGAAAGGTCTGAAAATTAGGTGTTTGTTGATCAATAAAGTCATTGTTAAAATATAGTGATACTTCAGTTTATAAATTTATTTTATGATTTTGGGGAAGAGGGCTATGCTTGTCCTTGTATGAGGATGGTCACCTTGGGCATCTTTGTCACACAATGCAGTTTGGAAAGGTAAGCAAAAATTTGCTAAATGCCTTTGATTGAGAAGCAAATTGTTTTCAAGCAAAAGCACTCATGAACTGAAGGACTGCTATACAATGAGCGAAAGTTTAAAATGCCATATGCTTAACAAGCAACTGTGTTTTCAAGTAGTTTAATTCTGTATGTTTCTGTATTTGGACCAGGTGGCTATGACTGCCAATATATGAACACTGGTACCTGCACATATAAAGACTTTCATTATTCCTACTTATCCACCTTGAGTTCTTAGAAAAGCTAATAATACCTATGCACCTTTATCTTCCATACAATTGAAAAAGAGAGAGCTGTTTGGTCTTCTCCAGAACTTGGCTTCTCCCACATCCCTTCATGGAGGGAATTAATCCAACACTATCCTTGGCCTAGTTCTCCATCCCTAATAAGTACCATCATTTTAAGGAAATTAACATTTAAGAATATTCAAAAAGGAAGTATGTGCTTTCTTCCTATTATGGGAATGACCCAAAGAATTATTGAGATGCAGTGCTCTAAATTCTAATTGTAAGAAGTATAAGAGGAATGGACAGGAAGTTTGGGCCAGTTTTTAAATGACAATGGGCCAGTCATTTAAGGGCTGCAAGCAAGAGAATGCAGTGCAGAATAAGTCAGAGAAGATCAGGCCAACACAAGGGGAAATAAGCCTAAATTTGCAGAAATCCACCTGGCATAGACAGCTTAACGTAGAAGACTGGTAGCAGGAGGTGAGAGGTAATGGATTTGAAAAATAAACTAGAGGTAGATTCAACAGAGATTTGAAATTGATTGGACAGAGTAAAGAGAGATAGAAAGTTAAGGAATCAAAGAGAATAATACATCAGTAGCTAACTTGAAAGCTAACAAGTTTGTCAAAGGTCAAGTGGACTAAAAATTGGTTTGGAGCAATAAAAAATAACTTAAAGGTCTAAGTAGTTGAACATTAGGCTTCTGAAAGTTACTCACATGGGAGAAATTTGTAAATAACCATATATGGACTCAGAGCTCAGAAAAACAATCTGTGAAAGACATGAATTAGCAAATCAATATGTTTGATGCAATGTGAACGCATAACAAAAGAGCCACTCTAAAAGAGATCTTCTAGGAGAGACAAGATCACCTCCAATATCAGCCTAAAGGTCAATGAATACAAATAGAAAACCAGAATGAATTACTAAAATGCATTGCAAAATGAAGGATAAGAAAATAAAAGAGAGAATGGAATGTTTTAAAAAGCAGAGAACGATCAATATTATGAACTACTGCCAGGTGAAATAAACAGAGAACTAAAAAATGCCTCGGCTACATCAGTAGCCATGGTAATAATACTGCCAGTGTGGATCTAAGGAGTAGCAAAAAGCAGACACAGGACCAGGGTGCTCAGAAGAAAGGATAAAATGGAAGCAGCAAAGGCTCTAACACTTACATGGAATTTTAGTACAAACAGAAAGAAAAAACTACTGGAGGAAGAAGAATCAGTACCTAGTTTAACTTTTGTATTAATAGGGCTAAGTCATCTTTAAGTACTAGAGGGAATAGAGATGGAAAAATTGAAGAACAGAGATGGTGTGGTAAGATTCTTATAATAATATTATGGACCTAAAGTTCAAGTCTGAGTACTATTGAATGCTTTCTTTGCCTTTGAGAATTCTATAATGCATGATGTTATTTTAACAATGATTATGTGGACTTCATGGTAAACCAACTTAAATTTTTGTATCTTAATATTCCTAAAACCAATTTGATCAAATAACAAGCATTTTTTTTTAATTCAATGCCTGTTAATTAACTTTAAAAATAGATTGTTTTAAGAATTTTGTGGAATGGCCACAGAGGAAAATGAATGATGATGTAGACTGTACCTAAGGAGAGTCACATGGAAAGAAGACATTCTCTCAGGCTTTCACAGAGAACAAATTTGTCAAGCAATGGCTATGACTCATCCACATGGCTGACACTCACAAAAGGATGTACGAAATATAGTATTGGGTTTCAGGTTAAATCCTGAGGGGATTTGACTGACCTTGTCAGATACAAAAGTTTCATTTCTTGGTATATAGGTCTTGCTTTATCTTGGTCTTAACCATCTCTTAACCATCCAGCTGTAAAGTATAAAATCAAGGTATAAAAAGTAAAGCCATATTAATATGCTGAACTGTAAAAGGTTCAAGTCAACTGCTTTGGACATTGCCAGTCTTACAGAAAACCCACTACTATTATGGACTACTGGACTATATTGGGGTATTTTGCTGAATTCATGTACCTACAGTATTTAAATTACAATGCAGTATGCCCTTCTCTGACAACACTAAACAAAAAAGTGGAATAGAAATGTACGACCGTCTTGTATCTTTATACTCAGAAGAGTGAAGATTTATATATAGCTCCATTATCTTAATTCAGTGAATAGAGAGGTTTATTCTAATAGTGTCTGAGACAGGATATCATGTCTGCATTTTATACAATGAATAACCACTATGACAACAATATGCAATGTACTACTTTTTGAAAATGTGCTAGTAATCGGTTGTGAAACTGTCTCATTGCTATTTGTTTCACAAAGAAAGTCATTAAAAAAAAAGAAAAGAAAAACAAAGTAATGGGATTCTGTGATCCAAAAGTGGGATTTCCTTAACAGTAGGATAAGTTTTCCCAATGTCATAGAAGGAAAGACTATGGATATGGCTAAGTTGATAATTTCGACTAAAACAAATTGAAAGCTTCTATTATTTTCTCAGTGTTTGAACATGCATCACAGAAGTACAGTATAAAATAATAAATAGACAATGGAGTACTACTCTGCCATGAAGACACAGCTGGTTCATTTGTAGGGAAATGGGTGCATCAGAAGAACCCTAATGCTAAGTGAAACATACCAGACGAATAGGAACTAAGCAACTGCACTGAAGTAGCAATGTGTAATACTAGGGTCATATTGGGAGGCCTGCCATTCTGGTTTTCTATACACATACTGCTTGTGATGTCATACAAATTACTTCCATACTGTCTTTAAAGTAAATGTTTGTTTAAAAATAAAGGGTAATAAATGAAAACAAGAAACAAGAAAAAATGTTATAGGACTTCCTACTACAACACTGTGTATGGTTAAATTTCTAAATCTATGTAAAAATATGCAATTTTTCATTCCTTTTTAATTTTTTTTTTATTTTTTATGTTTTTTTCTTCACCTTCTGTAGGGATTTTAAGTTTAACATCTCAATACTTGATGAAAATACCTGTTAGATGTTGTCTAAGATGTTTGATATTCAAATAGATAGTCAGGTTAAGCTCAATCGCCTACGTTATAGGGCATTAGTATCATTAACCTTCTCTACTGGAGGGTTAAAAACTTGTTTGCAGAACAAAAATTAGAGAAAAAGAAGGGCTGCAAGGATAGTCAACATTTTTTCCCTAACCTTTCAAGGTCAGTGAGGACTCAGAACATAGGGGAACCTGTACTGCAACATCATGTAACTCAGTGGTATCCCAAATTTTCTGATCAAGGAAATTATGGGGCCACAAAGGAAAGTGATCGATGATGTAGAGTGTGCCTAAGGAGAATCACATGGACAGAAACATTCTTTCAGGCTTTCATAGAGAGCAAATTGGCCAAGCAATGGCTGTGATGCATCCACATGGCTCTCACTGACAAAGGATCCACGAAATGCGGTACAGAGTTTCAGAATAAATCTTGAGGGGACCTGACAGACAATGTCAGACACAAAATTACATTTCTTGGAATATGGGTCTTGCTTTATCTTGACCTTAACCATCCAGCCGAAAAGCATAAAAGTGAGGTATAAAATGTAAAGCCATATTAATATGCTGAGCTGTAAAAGGCTCAACTCAAAAACTTCTGACATTCACAGTGCTATGGATAACCCACTACTCTTATGGACTACTGGATTATATTGGATTTTTTTACTGAATTCTCCCACCTACAATATTTAAATGGCAATGAAATACCCATCTCTGACAAAACTAAAGAAAAAAGGAGAAAAAAATGACAGACCATTTTGTATCTGTATATACAAAATAGTTAAGATAGATATGCAGCTACTTTCTCTTAATTCAGTGAGAAAAAAGATTTCTACTAATAGTGTTTGGACAGGACATCACATTGGAATCGTGTACTATGCATAATCACTATGAAGACAACATCATGCAGTGTATTATCATTGAAACTGTCCTATTAAATGGTTCTGAAACTGTCTCATTGTTATATGTTTCTCAATAAATTAATTAAAAGAAAATAAAATATAGATTTACTTATGTGACACATAAAAAAGACATAAGGCTTGAACAACACATGGATCCTTTATTCGGGAAAGCCAAAATGTAAATGAAGAGTAAACCAAAAACTGCACAATAGTACAAAGATAATTCTATCATTTGAAAAAGGGAAGGAGACCAAGTGATCGAGGGTGGTGGGGGAGGGGCAATGGAGATAAGATGAGATATGAATAGGGACCAGCTGCTTATGAGGAGCACAGTAATTATAAACTGCAAACCTGTGCTCATCAAACATTTTGAAACAGCAACAGAAACAAAAGCAAACATCCAAAATGGGTCTGAAAGTGAAATTCCAGCTTTATCCGAATAAATGAAGTTTCTAAATGGTTGAACTGATCTTAAAATGTACAGTAAGGGTGTATTAATATCCACGTCAAGGAAAATCTGCAGATGCACAAGCTGAACTGTACATGGAGATGCACACTGCACGAACACATGTGTGAACTCGCCAGTGCAGTCACTGAAACACAAGTAAATTCACATACATGGAGATACTGCATGATATATGAATGTAGTAAGATTATAATTTGTGGAAAAATAATATTAAAATAATTTCTGAAAAATGTGAGAGACAGCTTCATATAATTCATTTGTATTTTTAGATCTCAAATAATATAGATATTATAATTTTTATTAATTTTCATTTACCTGATAGTACAATTTCATTAAGTTAAAACAACTATTTGTAGGAAAAAACATACAATTGAAATATATATGTATAACTGAATATATAATGGAACTGATGTAGTGTTAAGATTTTCAAGTTATGTGGAGGATAAAATATAATGACATAATTGGGAAAGGATGAAGTCTTGATCAATAAATATAATATTTTAAATATGATAATAATCATAATAATATGTAGAAATGTCAAACCATCTAAGAACCAAACTTAGGTAAATCTGGCTCAAAGTTTTATGGTTTACAAAGGATGGACTACATAAGAGAGAAATAAAAGAATCTAACTGTCTTGTTGGAGTTAAAGATGAAATGTAACCAAAGAACTATGAGTGTGAGCCAGGTGTGGCACCTCATGCCTGTAATTCCAGCATTTGAGAAGCTGAAGTAGTAGGAACATTATGAATTCAAGACCGGCCTGGGCTACAAAATGAGCTCAAGGCCAGCCTGGTCTGCATAGCGTGACCCTGTCTCCAAAAACCAAAGAAAAAAGAAAAAAATAAAAAATAAAAACAATGAGTTAATAAGAATAGAAAGAAAGTAGGCTGCATGATATTAAGAACGCAACACTCAACTTTATAACACCACAAATGACGTTGAGGTGAGAAGATCCAGGTCATGGCCCGAGCAAGTGAGCAACTAGAATGAACAGAAGATGCGTATCACTGCAAGTGAGGTCAAGCGTGGGGGCCGGTCGGGTCATGAGCATGACTATGAGTAACCCATGACCATAAGACAGCTAGGGAAGTGGTCAGCCAGATTCTATAGGCTTCAAGGAGGTGCAGCAGGCTGGCTGGAAAGATGAGGTGGAAAATGTGTCCTGGGAGGGGTGTGGAGAGCAAGTTAGGTGTGAGCTGAAGGGTTTTACTTTTTTAAATATGGAAATAGTGTTTTTTTTAATTTTTTAAAAAATGCATGCTTATTAAAGACTGAAATAATGAAGATTACAGAGAAACAAAAATAAAAAATATATAATTGTGTGAAAAGTTTCATCATTCATATTCATGTTTGACAGCATGTATACAACCAGCGATGCAAATTGTCTTGCCTTGCTTTTCCCTCCCTTCCCCTGCTCTCCCCTCCCCTCCCCTCCCACCCTCTCCTCCTCTCCTCTCCTTTTCCTTTCTTTTCTTTTCCAGAATGGAAGACACGAGAAAAGAGAAGGCATGTAAGACCCACTTCCCAACACTAGAAGAGTGAAGCAAGGGAAAATATGTGTTCTCTGCCTAAAGGGGAAACTTTGGCTGAAGAGGAGAAAACTGTCCATTGGAAAAAAACAACAACAACAAAACAAGCTCAACATCAACCAAGAAAAGGCCTTTGGTTAGACAACAGTTATGCCTATATGGACACGTACTAATCTTTGGATGTAGATTCCAAAAGCCATAAGCAGGGAAGTTTCTAGAAGATGTATCACAGAACTGGAAAGGCAATCACTGTTGCTGGCTGGATGCAGGCAAAGGAAGGTGAAAGCAGGACCCATTTCTAGGCTGGCAAAGAAACACTTTTTCCCTGGGCACCAGGAGCAACCTCCTCATTCATGGGGAGACACACAGGCCTGGGAAGGTGCAGCACTTGTTTGTCATCTCACCACTCAAAACTAGTCTTACAGCAGGTATTGTGTGCCAGGATAAAGTGATAAAGAAGAGCGACATAGTCCTTACCCCAGAGTAGAAAAATATGTCAAAGCAGTATGTGCTAAAATGCCAATTAAAGGCATAAAGAGGAGAAACAGAAGAGGCACAAGGCCAGCCAACATTTTGGCCCTAACATTTCAAGGTCAGCAAAGATTCAGGACATAAGAGAACCTGTACTGCAACATCATGAAACTCAGTTGAGTGCCAAATTTCCTGAACAAGGAGATTATGGAGCCACAGAGGAAAGAGACTGAAGTTCTATAGTGTGCCTGGGGAGAGTCACATGGAGAGAAAACTTTCTCTCAAGCTCTCATAGAGAGCAAACTGGTCAAGCATTGGCCATGACTCATCCACGTGGATGACACAGACAAAGGATCTACAGAATAATGTACAGGACTACAAGATAAACCCTGAGAGGACTTCAATGACCACATAAGAAATATAAAGTACATGTGTTGGTATATAAGCTTGCTCTATCTAGGTCTTAACCATCCAGCAGAAAAATATAAAAATGAAGTATACATCGCAGGGCCATAATATTAAACTGAGCTGTAAATGGCTATGGTCGACAACTTATTTGAATAACTCACTATTGTTGTGGAATGCTGGACTGTGTTGGATTGTGGTGTCGAGTTCAAGCACCTAAATTAGTTGAATGACAATGCAGTGCCCACCTTTGACAGGTGTAGACAAAGGAAGGGGTATAGAAAGAAAAAAATCATGATGTGTGTGTATAGACAGTACAGTTGGGATAGATAACACTGTGCTTCTACATAATTCTATGAGAGGCAAGATCTGCACTAATGGTGGTTGGACAGGATATTATGTCGGCTTCTAGTACTATGGTCATCCCCTAGGAAAATAATTATTGAATTTTTGATATAATTCAGGTATAAAAAATAAGATAAGTAAGCAGCTACACTGTTAATTCACTGATAAGAGATACCTACTAAAATAATAATATCTGTAAATATAATAACATGTATGCATCTTGTATGACACCAAAACATGAAAACAGTTTGCAGTGTATTAATTTATCGAATCTGTCTTGTTAAGGTGTCTTAAAACTGTCTGATTGATATTTGTACTTCAATAAAATAAAAAATTAATTAAAAAAATAAATAAATAAAGGCATAAAGATAGACAAGGTACGGGGCAACGTATGCCCCAGTGGAAGAACATAGGAAACTTTCCAGTGCAGTAGCCCTGACCAAGGAAAACAGCAACATTCAAAATCATATTTTTCAGATTAGAAAATTGAAAATTTCAACAACTGAAAGTGTCGCAAACATTAGCATTTTTTATAATATTTAGCATGCTGTAACGTTGGAGAAATTGTATAACCACCCCAAAGTGCCCATTCTTAAAAATGCATTAGGACCAGAAAGATACAAAGATACATGTACTTGGATCTTCCTTTCTTAGTTTTATGTTTTTTGGGGTTTTTTTTCTTTGTCTTTTGGATTGTTTTTGTATTTTAAGAAGGGTTCACAGAGTGTTCAGGGTCTCACTACTAGACCGGACTCATAGATTACAGCCTCCCAAGAGCTGGGATTACAGGCGCATGCCACCACACCCACTCTCAATTGGTGGGCGGGACCGGCACAGCAGGCGCAGGGATTGAACCCGAAGACCCTGTGCCTGCTTGCGGGGGCTTTAATCTGCTGAGCTATTTGGCTGGCCCTTAAATACATCAACTATTGATTAATATAGTAAAGAATATGTTCCAAATTATTCTACCAATAAACTAAAACAATTCATTTCACAATTTAAATGGAAAATTTGCAGGTGCTTTAATCCCCTGAGTTATTTGATCAACCTTCCTTTTATAGTTATTAAGTAACATTTAATATGCAAGGTTTATTTACTATATCACTATTGTGGGGCTGAGTTCTACCAGAAGCTGTCTGTCAGGACTCATGCACCTTCCCACCATCAAGAGTGGAAAGCTGCCTATAAAAAGAAAAATGAATATATGTAGAATTTGAAGAAATCAGGAAGGCAGCGATTCTTCTAACCTGGATTTCGCAGAAGCTCTCCAATTTACAGATGTAGAACAAAAGCCAAATGATATGCTTCCATAGATTTTGCCAGGCTTTAGTACATGCAAAGCCCAAGAACTGTTGAATTTCTTTCATGCCAGGACTGAAGAGGAGCAGTTTCTTTCTGTTCTTGATAAAAGATGGGGAGATACCTTATCTTAATACTACAAAACAAAAGAACTCTTACAATTCCATTTCAAACTTTCAGGTTCAACATGACATCACAGAACTTCATGCGCTGGTAAAAATTCACTGACATTTGGAATTACAACTCATTTTACAAAGACACAAAGCCCAACTTTGCAAAACAACAGCAATGTGTCACTGGCAACCTCAGCAGCAGTGTCACCGTGGGTGGGCCCACAGAAGTTGCCACTGTGCTGCAACGTATGAATTCTGTATCAGAAATCTCTATACTTGTCCCTACCACATTACTCATTGTCAGATACCCTTTCTTTCTGAATGTTTTCTGTCTTCCAGAGATAAAAAATAATAATATTCTTTCAAAAGTGTTCAAAGAACTTTTACAGTTTTCTTAGCCATTTATTCTGAGTATATTTTGAAGTGTTCTGGGGTTGCAGGCTGATTGTATTATGTTGCCAACATGACTCACAACATAAGCTGAATCCATAGGGAGTGTTCTTTTCTAGGAGCTCATGGACAGTGGTTGAAAGATGGTACTATTAAGCTAAAGAACTGTGATGTGATTCCCCGTGAGGAGAGAAGCTTTTCAGTGTAACCCGGGGTGGCTCTGTAGCTCGAAGTTGGGTTGCAAGCTTTAGTAACATTTCTTTAAGAATAGGCACCACAGGAGACAAAAGGTGTGCAGATGGAGAGTGCCAGGTACATTTTAGCATCATGGAGGGCGACTATAACCCTCTGTGGGTACCGACAGCTGTGGCATCCGTTTGCTGTGGTTTCCAGGAGAAGCTGGCTGTTCTTGTACCTTAGACTGCACACATTGAAAACCTATTGTCCCACATGTGTCAAATGAAGGCAAGATGGTACAGAAACTTTAAAACATTAATCTCTGATGACTCTTAGCTTGTTAACTTATTTTAAAAATGTGTTCAAAAATGGAGAGGAAATTTCTGCTTGCCTAGCACTCATGTGAATTAACCTGGTGCAAGCAGCTGCTTTTCAACTAAAGGCAGTGCCCACCCGAGGAGAATCCACAGTCTGAAACCTTCTCTGGGTACATCAAAAAAGAAATATTTTACACAGAAAACAAAAGTGTGTTTGGAATATTATAATTCATGCAGAGGATTAAATGCTGGGAACAACTGGTCAAGAGGAAAAAGGGAGTTCTACTTAAAACACTTTCTTCATCCTTTCTCCATGAGCACTTAATTATTTGAAAAATTGCTATGTGCTTTCTTTTTTAAAATAAATATTCTGTCATTCATGCAGTTAGGATACCATTAACTCTCCTGAATATTTTCTGAGTAATTGTGCAGAAAATTATGACATAAAGTGGTTTACATACAGGATTATGCAAATGAATAATTTAAACCCTAAAGCTCTCTTATGTGTGAGAATTCCTAGATGCAGAAAAATTCTTTTCCTAGAAATTCTGTGGATGTATTACTCCCCTCCAGCCTTCATCAGAGAAGTGAACCCCTAAAATCCCCTTAAGATTTCAAATTAATTACAATTTTAAAAGCTGGCTAATTTCTGGGGCCTGTGTTCATTGTGTACAGAGAATTCACTCTGCTGGGCTGGAATGGTTTTATTTGTATTCTGTGTCTTTGTGGGCCATTAACCCCATTTTTCATGTCTCACGACACTTCCATACTCACCTGCGCCCACCATCCGCATGGGCAGAGTGAAGGGATAGAGGGCACAGGGCCAAGCCTTAGAAAAATGACTTCATCTTCTCTGTATCCAATTCCTCTAAAGCTGAGAGCCATCAAGAAAGACACAGCGCTGCCTCCCTTAACTGAGCCTCTGCCGTTAGGTGAATCAAGCAAATCTCCTCATTTCCTAATGGTGTATTTTTGTAGGATCTATCCGCTTTGACAGTATTTTTTAAAAATAACATCTGGTTGGATGATCACAGGACATTGGAATCATAAAAATAAGAAGTGATCTAATATTAAGAAAATATTGACTGTGTAAAATATCATCATTTCAAATGTTATTCCACAAACTCATATTAGTTATGAGATACTTTCTACTTTGAGGGAATAAGGTTATTTTATCTTCTAGGTATCACTGGAAGAAAGCTAGTAAAATATTCAAATACAACTGGGCATGGTGGTGCCTACCTATAATCCCAGCACTCCAGATTGCTAAGGAGGGAGGGTCTTGAATTAGAGCCCAGTCGGGACAATTTAGCAGCTTGGCAAAATCTAGTCTAGCAATTTAAAGTAATTTTTTTAAAACCCATTGAGCTGTAATATAATGCTAAGGTCCTTCATTCTCTGTCCAGGACTGAAATAAAAAGATATACATTGAAGAAAAGTGTGATGAAACAAAAAAATATGTAAATAAGTAAAAGCCATTTTTAAATATATTATCTATACATCACACTGCACAAAAATATATTAAATAATCACCAGGCATTAGGCACAGTGTTAAGTGCTTCCATGGCTTATATGAAGTCCCTCTACTGCCAGTGAGTCAGGTTTTGTTGGTCATAAGGAAAATAACTCATACAGCTGATAAGTAGCAGAGACAGAAATCAAGCCCATAAAATTCTGGTATCAAACTGTTGTCAAGCCGTATATCATAACCTTGCTCAGTATTTTAAAAGACAAAGCAATTCTGGGAGACAAATCTAACCAGAAATAGCTAATAAAATATGTTGAATCATGGGAAAGCAAGAGGAAAATTATTTTTAAGCTCAAACTAAAGTTTAGTTTGACACTGTTGAATGTAGCACACCTGGAAATAATTCTATTTTTCTTTTTTGTTTTTACTTTTTAACATAGAAAAGAGTTAGTGTTGGAAAACGATTAATTACTCACCTGAAAGATCTAATTACATTCCACCTGACAGAAGAAAATATATTAAAGATAAAATAATTCAATATATTTTGCATTATATTATACATAATAATAAAATAATGGGCACAATATATATTATAGAGCAAAGGTTAAGGACAAAATTTGGTTGTAGTTATTGAAAAGCAAACCAATGCCAAAAAGGCGAGTCAGATCAGTATGTATTCATGGCCATTTTCAACTGGACAGCTTGATGTTGTTTCTGAAGTATTGGAATTTAATATGATCACTGAGAGTGATTGCTCAGAGAAAAAACTTGCCTTTAGAATGAAAGAATGTGTGTGTTTTTTATGCTGATTTAAAAGTTATATCCATGAAAAGGGATATCATGGTGTCTGATCTAATTTTCACAAGGCCAGTATCTACAAAATCCACAAAATCCGTTGTCATTGCAGCTCGAGCTGCTGCCTGGGGAAGAAAAACTGCTTTGATATCTTACTGTGTCAAAGGAAAAGATTTCACTGTGTGAAATATTGATTAAAACCTTAACATAAAATTGGTACTTTCTGAAAGAAACTTGTAAAGGTGACAAAGAGAATTATAAAGAAAAATCCAAAGATTGCTTTTTAAAGGTTGCCTTCAAAAGCTTGATCTTAAAGAAAGTTTGCGGGGGAAAAAAACGTACATTACATGAAGACGTACATCAATACATTTGTGGTTAATGATAACAATATGGTTTTCTCATATTGCTGTTATTATTTTAGATTTTTAGGTTAAAAAGTACAATCAATTTTTGTGATTAATAAAATGAATGCATTTGAGTTCTAGCTTTGAGAGTTTTCCAGTATGGTATAACCAAATCAGGAAAAGCAATAGTGAAATACTCAAAGTAGACTTATGATTCTATTTAGAATTGTGAATTCTGTAACCAATTTATAAAATACTATGCTACTAGTAATATATTACTATAAAGAAATCACATCAATTTTTGGAGGAATCCTATTGACCTAAGAAATGTGAAAAACTGTAAAAATAATAAAGAAATGTTCAAAAGTTGTAGAGCAATTAGAACTGTGTGAAGATTTTATCATGAGAGGGATTTTGGGAAGGGTTGGAAAAAATGCAAAAATTGTCCTGGAGAAATTTTATCGATTTGGAGAAAGTGGAGTGAGCTGCGAAGATGATTGCAACTGGACTGCAAGAGGAGGATTAGCGACTCAGCTAACCTTTTTGGAGCTCTTCCGAGAAATATCAGAGTTGAGGTCTGTGACTTGCCAGGCTGCCTCCTGTACCTTTCCCAAATGACTTTTATCTCAGTCTTCCTGTTTACTGTGCATCCACTCTGATGACTGCTTTAAGTATAAAAGGTATACAAGGAAAGATGTGTTACCTCCATATACCAACTCCGCATGATGAAAGTAATAAATGGATACTGGGTACATGGACTCATAAACATAAAAATTAAAGAAGGGTAGGCACATGCGGAGAGGTCTGGAATTAAGAGGTACCTACTGCAATACTGCAATGTCTGAAGCCTGTCCGAAGGTATACAAGGTGTCTCAAGATATGTGTGAAGAAATGGAGCTCGTGAGTTCACACTTGGAGAGTAGAAACAGCCAAAAAATCTCAGCTAAAACCACATTGACCATTGTTGAGATCGGTAAACTATAAATAAATAAATAAATAAATAAATAACAAAAATCTCTATGTGCTGATTCTCTCTCTCTCTCTCTCTCTCTCTCTCCTTCTTTTGTATTTTAAGGAAGAGTCTGCAGGGTGTTCAGGGTCTCCAAGGTCTCACTACTAGATCGGACTCTAGTGATTTGCCTGTTTACAACCTCCCGAGAGCTGGGATTACAGGGGAGCAACATTTCCAGTTTCAATTGCCTTCTCAGCGCACCCCACGGGAGGGGCCAGCACAACAGGCACGGGGATCGAGACCCCAGCCCCTGCCTGAGGGCTGATTCTAACTCTAGCAACATCACATGTATCTAGGGAGAAATGTGCTTCTTAGGTGTTCTAGATGCCACTCAGAGTAAGTGCTGAGGGCAATTTTGAAGATCTTAGATTAAAATCTTGAGTCCACTGTAGTTATGTGATCTTAGCAAAATACTTCAACCCTGAACTCATTTCTGCAGCAGGAAATAAAATCATTTAAGTCCTTTATTGAGCCATAGGACTGACTGAAGAGGCATGGTTGACGTGATTGAACTGTGATCGGAGCGTGGTACGTGCTCTACACTTCCACAAGTGAATACAGTCAGGTCTGGAGTACAGTGTCCTGGACCCCATGAGTTTTTCTGATCTCCACATAAGTTTGCAACAATATCAATTTCCATTAGGTCCCATCGTCCTCTATCAGTTTTCTTGCTCAGCGGGGGTTGCCCTTTTCCATCTGACCAGAACAGGAAGCCAAAAGTACTGTTTTAGTGCTTGAAAAATGGGATAAAATTGTGATCCATTTAGAGCATGCATAAATGCATAGTCATTTTCTTCTGGGCTCATTCCCATCCATATAGCAATGAGTTTGTTTAAAACTAAGACAAACTGTGAAGATTTTCATTTTTGGCTGTTCAATATCTTTGTGTAAGTATCAAAAATAACATTTTATAGAGCAATCACATTCTGCAGAGAACGTAAATGATATCTCACTGTACACTTCATTTTTTGACTGGTATTTCAACTTTGCCCTTCCAATAATTTTATATTGTATAGCCTATCAAACCCAGTTATGATCCTAATGCAGAGATTTGTGACCAACATACATTCCTTTGGGATGTGGTCAGAAATGTTAGACCTACACGATGTATGATATGAAGTAGAGCGCATGTGCTAGCTGTGACCTTTGTCATACCTGGCATCGATAAGCAATTTAAACCCAGGCACTGCAGATCAGGTTAAAGATAAAGGGGCTTGTCTCAAAAGAAAGGTCTCTAAGTGATATTTAATTGAATTGCCTATTTTATCTAAAAAATAATGGCTCCTTAACCCACTTACCACAGTCAATATATATCTATTTCTTCACTTTCTGATTCTAGATATAGTATAGTTTAATGTACTTGTTCTTTCAAATCATTTTATTATTTTCTGACACATTAGAAAAGTATGCTTTGGTTAAGAAGATTAACACTGGGCAACAAGTGTGAAAGTATAATATAGTTGCTGTTTCAATCCTTCTTGTTTCTTAAGTAATTCTTAGAATGTCTTGTCTAAGCAACTGTTACCTATAATATAAATTCACTTCTTGCTTATATCCTTATTCCTTCAACCTGCATTTATCCATCAATCGTGCAGAATATATTTGCTGCTCCCAACTCCTTCATTTGGACCCCATGACAACTGGCACCTTTACCAGGATGCTCTTGCTTCTGCCCAGTTGATAACATAAATGTTTACAGCAACCAGAGCAATGAAATTAATGCCCAAACAGGTAAAAGATGAGTATCACTACATTTCAAAACCTATTGTAGAGACCTATATAATGCAACATAGAACTAATATTATTCAGAAAATTGTAACCTATTAATTTATTTTATTTTTGGTGGAACCGAGGATTGAACTCAGGCCCTTGTGCTTGCCAGGGAAGCACTTATTCCACTGAGCCATCTCCCCGGCCCATAGCCTATTATTTTAAAAGCCTGAGCTCTGCTTTCCTATGAGCAGTTGATCTGCTTTTAGAGTAAAGAAACAGAAAATCACATGCCTGGGTAATTTGGTAATGGAAACATTTCCTCAAATCTCTAGGCATGGAATAGTAGCCTGGATGGGATCAGAGCCGGTCCTTGGTTAGGTTGGAGGTGTTTGTGACATAACTCTGACCTCATTTGAGTTTTGGAATGTGACTTAGGCAACATGGGTTCTGTAAACACTGAAGGCTGAAGATCTGCACGTGTTTAGGCTCCTCTCGTGCCAGTGCTTCAGCATCCCTTGTACTCAGTCAAGTCTTTCCAGACACATTGTGGCATCCATAGCCAGGCTGCCTGCCAACCTGCACCGTAGCACCACTTGGGTCTGTTGGCCGTCGTGCAGTGTGGCACTGAACTCCCCACAGCCCCCTAATCCCTCTTGCTTCTTGGACTTCTCTTGTCTATTCTAATCTTAAATTGAAGGTGTTTTTTTTTCCTTCCAGAAATCCAAGTACTCTAAATCCTGTTGACACTTATTACAGTCACTTATGTTATGGCAGTGCAGATTAAATCAATTCACAAAAGGAAAAGTTCGTAGGAACATACTTGAGAGCTACATAAAACACTGATTTTATTCAATTCCAATTTTAATTAAAATCTTCTGTCTCTCACCATGTCTTTATGGAGAAAAAAAATTGAGATTTTCCAGCAGGTTTTTAAATTACTGCAGCACCCCCAAACTTAACACCTGCCCAGTAAAAAAACAAAGTGCTTAAAAGAAATGCTGGTACAAAAGAATTTATCTTGCTAGCTGAGAGAGGCTGTGCATGTCCTTACACTAGCATTTCAGTGTGTTCTCCTCTAGAGGAGGACTGTTGTGAACATTCAGGACATTGTATTACAAAATGATTTTGAATCTAAAATGTCTGGCAAATGAAGTGACTCATCAGAATTATGAGCATTTTTAGAAAAAGATCTAGAACAGTGATGGTGAACCTGTTACAAATGAGTACCAAAATGGCAAACCAAAACTCATTTATTTATTACCAAGAGCTAACACTGAGATTAAACCTTAATACTGAAGCTTTAGTTCAGGAAAAAAAAAAAAAAAAAAAACATGCAATAACGTCTTCTGCCTTAAAAGAAAAACAAATAACATACATAATATAGTTTGACCACCACTGACCTATAAGAACAGGTGTAGAAGTGTAACAATGAATTTTTTCAATCAATTGTCTTGGAAGGAAGGAAGAAAGGGAAGGAGAGAGAAAGGAAGGGAGGGAAGGAGAGAGAAAGGAAGGGAGGTCATGGTAGAGGGGAAGAGCGATCCATTTCTTTATTCACTGTTGTAACCTGACCTTAGCTGAGATCCAGGTGATTTCACTTGTACAAACCCTAGAGCTGGCGGAGCATGTGCTTGACTCCACTGGCTTCACATGGTGCAGAGGGTCTAGGAATTCAAAGAGAGGGACAAATTACTTCCTAGTACAGTTAAGATGCTGTTTATTTACCCTAACAGCACTACTGCTTGCCCCCCCACCTCATGAATGTCTGCTCTAGGAGTGACACAAAATTTCCAGCAGTGCAAACCAAACCTACATAGGTTGCTACAGCCTAGCTGATTGAAAATCAGAATTTCTTAGATATACTGAAGGTCTAGCATGATGAAAATGACAGGATAGATTTGTATCCTTTATCCACAAATTCATCCTGAAGTATTTTTACACAGACATCTTTCTCACTCCCTCTCTTTGTCAGAAACTTTGGTTACTTTTAGGCTTACACATAAGCCATCCTAGTAGCTGGAACGATGTGAATTTACCCACACACTTCCATCCTCCCCATCTTCTGCCCTGTGTGTTAACATCTAACTGTCTGGCTCTATAATTGATGTCATCCTCTTAAAACTTACTTTCTGATTAATTCATGTTTAGCAAGAAGCTATTGAACTTATAAAAAATTAAAAGACACTAGAGTGATTTAATAAGACTAACTTAAAAGTGCTGGGATGGTGAAAGAGGAGGATTGCTACAAATCCAAACTGCATAGCAAGACCCTACATGAAATACATACATAAATAAATGGAGGGTTAAAAAATTAAAGCCATGTGCTATAATCTGCATGGATAATTAGAAAAGATATTTTAATAAAGGTAGCTCATTTAGTATTTAATATTACAACAGACTCAATCCTTGATACAACTATATACACATAAATCCAATATTTTGTTGGAGTATTCACCACAAATCCATTTGCTGCTCTGGCTCTAGTAATTCAAAGGTCACTAACTTACTGTTGTAGCTCAAGCAGCACATTCCAGTGGGAGGTGTATGTATAGAATTCACTCCTTGAAAGATAACTCTGCCTTCAGCACCCCAGTGAAGCATCTTATCTCTGAAGCCTTCATTGCTCTAAATGGGAGGCAATTTGATCACTTCCCTGGACAACTCCATCCCATGCTCATCTATCTCATTATAGTACACACAAACCATGTCATAATTACAGGATATAAATCTTTCTCTGCAAGTACCACTTGGCTATTCTTAAATTAAAACTATGTTGTTGTTTTTCAACTATGTGTTTTAGTATGTAACACACAGTTTGCTTTGTAACAAGCAGTTCAACATGTCTTGAATGAATGAATTCTGTGATCACATTCATTGTCTTTGAAGAGAGAACAAAAAGTCTAAATATTAATTTCAGCAGTGGAAGGCATCATGAGGGAGGTGGCCTTCAGCCTGAATTTACAGTGATGAGACAAATTATGTGAGCACACAATCAGACAGGGCTCCACAGATTCCTGAGATGATTCTAAACACATTCAGCTGCATTGTTTAAAGCATCCAAATGCAACCTAAAGACAGCTTGTCAAAGTAGGCTAGAAATTACCCAGGGAAATATGCCAAAACTCAACCTGGAGAATGGATATGTTTTCCAAGCAGGCTAAGCCAGAATTTATGAAGGACAGAGGTAAGAAAGCTTGTTGCAGCAAACTTGTTCAATGAGCACCTTTTTCCATGGTGTCTCTGGATTTCAGTACACAGCTGGAATTTGCATGAGGAATTGCTGTGTTTAATGCTTTAATAATGCATGGAAGCTGAGCTGACAGCCCGGCAGTAGCATGTCACATGGCTGACGGGGCTTGTCACACCTTGAGTTCTCCTAGCATGGAGCTTGTCAGTGGCCTTTAAGCTACTGCTCATTCTTCCTTGGAGGAAGCACATTAACCTCCTAGTTCTTTCTCAGATATATTCCCACACAGAGCTGAGTGATGTGTGAGGCAATCTTACTAAAAATAGTGGAGACATGGCAGGGCATGATTATGGCAAATCTGACTTAGAGTGGCCCAAAGAAGCTAGGTCTCCTGTGAAATAAGCTGCAGTAGATGATTTACTGTAATTTTTAATGACAGATTTATGATGTGTAACCACAGAAATGATGGATCTCAATGTGTATACAGTGACAAGGAACACACCAAAAGCCAGCTCATGGAAAGAAGATTTTTAATATAATAAATTAATTGCATTGAAATGGTGTTATATATTTTTTCTACTTAAAAGTATTCAGTCTTCCAAATGCTGACAGCTGGTAGACAGGTGCATTTTTACCTTTTTCCCAAGCTGTGTTACCCTTTAAAGAACAACACCATGTAAGCCATAAAAAGAGAACACATCAGTTGTTCTTTTTGTGTTTACATGGAAGATGACTATGATTTTATTTATTTTTTATTTTTTTATTTTTGGCAGAACCAGGGATTGAACTCAGGCCCTTGTGCTTGCTAAGGAAGCACTTATTCCACTGAGCCATCTCCCTGGGCCCTGTGACTATGATTTTATTATCTCTATATTTTCCAGGCTGTATCTGAATTATTTCTTTTCCAGTTATCTATCCAATAATTTATTTAGTTTTTTTTTCTTGGTGTTTGGAAATTTGGAGGCTGGCCAGTGGTAGATATGTTCAAAACCACAACATTAGCCCAGTATTATGCCTGTAAAGTATTCTCTTGCTGCATGATATATGTGTGGATAGCATATCCAATATTTTAAAAGATCAATGATTAAGGAGACTATACACAGGGAAGGTTTTTTTTTTTTTTTTTTTTTTACCAGGAATCAAACTTAGGACCAAGGTGGCCAGGCAAGTGCTGCATCACGGAGCCTCATCCATGGCCTCTAAGTGAGCTAAAACTGTTCCATGTCAAAACATCACAGCAATAAGTACCTGCTTAGGCAAGCACAGGGACTGGTGTTTGATCCCCGGCACCGGATGCCGGGCCAGCCCCACCGTCAGGTACAATGAGCTGGCCATAGAGACAGGCCTGGTGGTGCGCACCTGTAATCCCAGCACTGGAGAAGCTGAAAATAGAAGGATCACTACGAGCCCGAGCTGTGTAGTGAGACACTGTATCCAATACACTAGAAAAATAAAAAAATCACGACACATGAAGGTGTTAATAAAGTGTGGGTAATAAACTTAGAATAAAAAAAAGACTATCAAAATTTTTATAGTATCTACAAAATTTTTGGATATAAAATTAAATTAACCTTTTTCTTCTTCTGAAGCAGAGGGCCTAGCAGTTGGCGAAAGGCTGGAACAGAGAAGGATCATGGCATTCTGAAGTACAAAGGCCATGTACGGAATGCCATGAGCAGCACTGCACCAGGTCACCTGAGTTATCTTGAGCAGAGCTATTTCAAAGGAAGTTGTGGCTAACTTTTTTTTTTTTTCTGGCAGAACCAGGGATTGAACTCAGGCCCTTTCACTTGGCAGGGAAGTGCTTATTCCATGGAGCCATCTCCCTGGCCCTGGATAACTCTTAAATGTTGCAAATTAAAAAAAAAATAGTTGGAAAAGGGTGAGCATTTGAACAAAATGGCTGTTCGGTCTTTTTATATATATCTATAAAATTGGCCAATCAGATAATTAAATAGATTTCAAATCAATGCTAATAGACATAAATGATACCAAAGAAGAGATAGTAGTTCAGTACACTAGGAGAGGACAGAGGCACGAATCTGCACACCCTTAATTTGCAATAATGAGACACTGAAGATCATTTAATGAAAGTTATATGTAAACATTTTAAATGCACAGTCTTAAAAAAATTAGATTATCCAATGGAGAAAAATAAGATTGGGTCAATGTATAGAAAAATTCTTAAAGAATGAAATACTAGAGCTGGAGATAGTTCAGGGGTGCAGCACCTGCCTGGCGTACTCAAGGTTTTGGGTTAAATTCCCACAACAAATAAACAAACAAACAAAGAAAATGAAATGAAGTGGTAAATGTTAACAACTAGGGGAGCAGCTGACTGCAAAATGGTCATGTATGTGAGGGCAGGGCAGAGCCAGGGTGCCTAAAGCAGTCAAGTTACCTCAGTTTTGAGAAAAAGCATCCTTACTGCACAATTTTGGTTGTTAGTCACTCGGCAGCCTTGTGTCTCATGATACTAACTTTGCAATGGTGTAAACAAGCATCCCTACTGCTGTTCTTCAGGTCTTCCTTGCACATGTGGTAAAGAAGCCTCCACCTAGCCCAGCTCTTGTCTGTTGTCTATCTTTTCCTCATTCCTGCCACCGTTCCTCTTTCAGTACACTGGAAGACCAGTGAGACCTGGCAAGAGAGCTCAGTGGACTGACTCACTTGCTTAGGCAAGCTTAGGCAAGCATCAGGGACCGTGGTTCTGTTTCCAGCACCACATGCTGCAACACCCATGCCCCCATGGCAGGATGAGCTGACCATAAAAAATTAATAATAATAATAGTAACAATAACAATATAAGAAAACATGTGAAAATATTTTAACATAATAAAGTCAAAATTTCCAATACAATTCCATAAATCAAAATACAAGTATAAATATATTAAATTCATGCCTGTAATAGAAAATATTTTTAATCTATTCACATAAAGGAATGATAAATTTCTGAGGAGATAAACATATTTAAAAGTATTTAAATATAATGCAATACATACCTTGAAACTTCAGTGATACTCCACTAATGTGCAATTTTTATGCTTTGTGTATCAGTTAATAATTAAATAAACACATTAATAAGTGAAAGTATCTTTATTCTGGAAGAAGAATTGCTCTACAGTGGCAGAGCAACTTAAGATAAAATTCCTTAAAATCATCAATAAGCCCCAATATATAAAAAATTTTGCAGTTGGAGAATTATTTTTAAAAATTTAAAAATAAATTTAAAAATTAAGCAACATGTAAAGACAACCTTGAAACCACTATCAAACAAAAACTAACAAGCTTAAAGGAACTGAAATATAATTTTGTATCCATCACATGACAAAAAAGTACACAGTTGAGTAATAAAGAGCACTGACACAGATACAAGATAGATGAATTTTCATGAACACTTGTGAGAGTGTGTACTGTAATATTGGTTCTGGAGAGCTGCTATCATTTCTTAATATAATAAAATTATGTTTGTTTAGTGGCCCAGGAATTCTACTGTTTAGTGTTGAGTTTTAAAATTTCTCTCAAGCAAGCCTTTTGAGAGATGCTTGTAGATATGCATTGCAGAGCAAGTGATCATCTTAGGGAGTTAGTTAACCAGAGAATGAAAAGCTTGAATAGCCAAAAAAATAAAAATGGAGTAGGTACACACTATGAGATATTATGCCAAATACAGAAACAAGAGATTAAGGTTGCACAAATAAACATGATTATCTTTAGAACATAGAGGTAAATATGGATGGATGAATGGATGGATGGATGGATGGATGGATGGATTGTTAAATATCAGACATTTGAATTCATTATATAAATTAAAAATATATATATTTATATGCATATTTATATATAAGTTTGTCACAAGCACATGCAAAATGTACATTAAAATATTAATATAATACTTTGATAATAATGTGGAATAGAAGAGAAATGACTAAAAGATAAAAAGAGGGACTTCCCATAGGTTGTTAAAATAATTCACTCACCTTTTGAATGTAAAATCCAGAGAATGAAATTATGAAATAAAGCCATAAATTCATATGTCACATTTAGGGACCTAGGAGATAGATACCCTACCATTCTATGTGGATCTACACTTTTAGCTCATATTTTTTGATAAGCTTGTTATTATGTTTGTTTCTTTTTTTTTGTTTCTGTGGAACTGGGGATTGAATCAAGCCCTTGTGCTTGCTAAGGAAGCGCTTATTCTACTGAGACATCTCCCCGGCCCCTTGTTTCTTTTTCGTAAGAATCTTTTTATTTATATTTTGAACTCTGACTGATAACTATTGTTATTCTCTTATTATCTGATCATGAAATTTTGTTTTACTTTTTTCATGGAAAAGAAATCTTTACTTAGATCTTTAGAAAGGTTATAGGAGCTAATTTTCTTTCTTTTTTTAAAAAAAATTATTTATCACAGGGTCTACAGGGTCTCACTACACAGCTTGGACTTGTAGTGATCCTCCTGTCTTCAACCTCCCGAGCACTGGGATTACAGATGCATGCCACCACACCCAGTCTCAGAGAGGCACAGGAGTTTATTTTTATATGGCAAGAGATCTCAAGCTTTTGCCTGTAAATGTAAGTTTAATGTGGAAATCACTTGAGCTTAGTAGAGGTGTGATCTGAATATACAGTGAATGTTTCAATATTTATTGTAGTGAAATCACATGGCCACAAACAGCCTCCAAGTCGTTCCCCACACTTCACATGCACTTGTGTCACTGTGTGTGCCAGTTTCTGAAGCACCTTTGGAAGTTCCTTCCAGCGTGCCTCTGTGCAGTGTGATGAAGACGGAAGGGACCGCTTCTGCTCAGTGCCACGCGTTCAGCCGGGTAAGGCCGGGTCCCAACGGTACTGTAGCTCATCCGTCTTAGTCACCACATCCCTAGCACCGCATGAGTCTTGGCTGTTCTCCAAAGTCAAAGTGACCTTGAAAAGTAAATATTTTGCCTCAGTTCTGGACCTGGAGTCAGCTAACGATGCAGAAGAAGAATTTCACTGCTATTTCAGAAAGTGGCAAGGACATAATGACTTGAGAGTGTTTGAAGGCAGAGAGAGATTTTTGAGGGGGGCAGAAGCAATAAGACCTTTACTGAAGTACATGTTTTAAAGCTAAACCTTCACTGTGTCTTATGATTACACCGCATATGTGTATATATTTTGAAAGAACAGCATAAGTAATTACAGTGTTATCGCAGTTCACAAAGCAAATGCTTGATTTGTAAACAGTTTGCTTCACAAACAGAAGTGTTGAGCAATGATTTGTTATTGTTTGTGAACTCAATATCCGGGGACAAACATGTCTGCTGTCGGCTTTCCTCTGGGAACACAAACGTGGTCAACTCTTCTAGAATCACGGAATGAATTAAGTTTGTGAACTGAAGTACCACCACATTTCTGAATTTTTCACTTTGAAACAGTTCAACTCTGTATGAAAATATTTCAATCATTTTAAAGGTATTCTAGAGACAGAAAACTCTAATTTGAAGACAACATGAAACTACTTCAGCAACTTATTGAACACAGGATAAATGAACTAGCAAAGATTTAAAATGGTCATTAAGACAGCTGCTGTATGTCTAATGCATTTACATGCTCCGGGCTTCTAGCAGTAAGTCAAGACTCTAAAACTTTTGCCTGTGTATTGAAGTGATTATTTATGAAGGAAATTTCCCCCTCCATCTGTTGTCAGTCTTGTGTTGTCATAGAATTCGAGGTGTCAGTGTAGTTCAATTGACACACTCAGAGTACCAGGCATGTACTTGTAGCCTGTTGCAACTCCATCTTCCTCTTTATAGGGAAGTACAGAGTATCTGTCTCTACCGCAGAAGTGTGGAGGGGTGCCAGAGGTGGTTTCCAGATCAAAATGAAACAAGAGACACAAAAGTTACATACTAATTTCCTCTATATAGCACATTGATTTTGTTTAAGGTGCTTTTGCATTTATATGAATTTCATGTCAGCAAATTGTCCTCTTAAAAATACCTGTGAGAATAGTTCAGTGGCATTATTTAGATTTTCCACAGGAGGAAACTGGATCAGGAAAGATGCCTGTGTAAGTATGCTAAGGCCCACTTATGTGACTTGTATACCTTGTCTCAAGTTAGAATCATCTTTTCTAACATGATTTCAAACCTCTATCAGATCATAAACAGCTTTCTCAAGTAATTTCCAGTTTGAATTATAAGTTGTATTTCCTTAATGTCTGTCGTTAGGGAGATGCATCACTTATACTAGAGAGGAATAGAGTCAGTGGGGAAGCCTGACAGAATCAGCATTTTAGTATAATGTGCGGTCGGAGGAAAGAGCTTCACGGTCAATTGATGTTGATTTGTTTGTGCTTTATGGGCATGTTCGGTCTGCGTAGATAGATAAAGAGTGTGGCTTAAAATAAAATAATGAAATGGTACGATCATTTAATATTTGATTTTATTTTTGTATTTCCATTGGACAACAGTGTACAAGGAGAAAAATTAGATGAACAAATAATGAATAAGAATGCAAATTAACGAGTATGGACAGCATTTCCATACTATAGTTTTGTTGAAAAGAAGCAAGGTGTCATTTGTCATGTGAGCTCGTGAGATGCTGATTTGGCAATTCTACTTTTCTGATGGACAAAGAAGAGATAATTCCTTATATTAGGAGAGAATCACAGAAATTCCTGTTCACGGAACCTCTTATACAATTTACACAACTCATTATTAATATGGTTATTATCAGACGATAAACCTCAGAAATTAAAGAAACATGTAGAGATTAAGCAGCACACTCCTGGCAGTCAATAGGCCACAGAAGAAGTTAAGGAAGAAAACATACATTACCTAGAATCAGTTTATAGTGCCAGTCCCGTGCAACATAAGATAACATGAGGGACAGATTAAAGCATAACTGAGAAGGGAGATTATATCTTCAGCACCATTTTGCAAACACAGTGCAAGCTCAAACAACCTAATAATGCAGCTCAAATTCATAGAAAATCTAGACTAACAGAAATCCTAAACTAGTACAAGGAAGCACATTATGTAGATAAAACTGAAAACAATGAAGTTAACAGACTTACGAGCCAAAAAATATGACCACTGCTGAAGGATCAGTCAGGTCTGGCATGGGCAGGTAGCCACTGGTGGGCAAAATAAATGTCTAGGTCAGCTGGGGATGCCTCGCAGTCCCGTCTACAAGTTGACTTTTTTTTTTTTTTTTTTTTTTTTTTTAGCTAGATCAGATATCTGTGAACTGTTCTTTATTTATTATACATCTCACAAATGAATGCTCTTTTCCATTTGGATAGTTAGGAAACGAAAAATCCCCATTTTGTGACAGTAGGAAATTATATGCAAGCGCACATTCACTATACTTAGACACACTGACACAGCAGTATCCACTACAAAGGATGGGGTGAGTTCTTAGGAAAGATACCACATGACCAGCAAAACCTAAAATACTCCTTATCATTTTCTTTAAAAACAAAGTTTGATGATCCCTAGCCTATGTAATTTCACAAGGTCTGTGGTGTTTCAGAGCAAGATCATGCTGTCAGACTGATTTGCCACAAAGCAAATTAAGAACATTTCTGCCCCCTTCCAGGTTTAAAACATCACCGACTTGTGATTTGACAGTATAATACAGTGTGGTGGAAAACACAGGATGTTTAAGGTTCACAAGAATGTATATTCTCAACTCACATTTTTATTTCTTCAATTGCTTCCCTCTAAAGTTGGGGATGGTAGAGGCAGCAAGAAAGAGAGTGGGCTTCTGTGCCAGTTTCTCTGTCTCCTAGACTAGAGCAGGCTTTGTGGCCAGGGGCAGGATTTCTCTTTCATGTAATAGTTGAGAGAGAATTTGTTTCCATTTGTTTGTGTGTGCAAATCCATTCAATTTCTGAATTTCCTTTACTTTTTGCACTAAAAGAGAGAAATGATAGTGTATGTTGTGAAATATCCTCATTAAAACCAAATAAAATAGTAATGTGAAAGCTGTACATTTCACACAGGTGAAGTACTGCTACTTTCCATTCTGCCCCAGCCCACTCAACCTCTCCATCAATCACAATCTTAGCTCTTGTATGTGTTGTTCTTGAGACTGCAACTCTTATCTGTGCAGCAAGACCCTGCATATCCTGTACGCCTGCCTTAAATACAAAAAAAAATAATAATAACTTGAATTTATTTTTCATTTCTGCTTCATACTCTAATGCTCTGCTTTCATGTGAAATAAAAATGGAACATTTGTCTAATTACCCGTTATTTCATTAATATTCAAATATAAAATTATGACCCATTACATAAAATGAAAACATCTTTTAAATAACAAATAAGTAAAGGAGTATACTAAATCTTTTTACATTTGAGAAAAACAATATTTTGTCCACAGAGGCTGTACATAACAAATATTACTTTTTATGATACTGATATTATTCTGTTAAAAACCAATAAGATGAAGAGTTTTAAATATTTTGAGGCTTAAATACATTTGACACTATGGAGGGACTTTATAGATTTCTGCTAAGACTAATAGTTTTAAAGCACATAGAAACATACAGACTTACAAAAGAAATGAAGTATTGAACTAGTTTAAATCCTACTATAACATTCATTTATGTAGAATGTGGTGAGTGGATAAATTAATTTATCCTTACAAAGGTTCACTGCAAAGTAAATATGTGAGAGTGATACGTGTCAGCATAATTGACAGGGACAGAAATATAAGTGGAATTTAATATAAAGATGTATAGTGAAGTACTTTTGAAATTATAGAATAATTTTCTTGTCAAAATTAGATACAGAGCTTTTAATAATTTTAACAATCTAGGCAGACTGCTGATTTTATATAAACTGCCTAATTTTCTTAGTTCTACATACAGAATTTCTAGTTTCTACAAAATGAATGCCCTGCTAAATATTTTATCTTTTCCAGACTTTTCTGACTTGCATTTGTGAATTACATCCCCTCTGTGCTCTTGACACATTTATTTTTTAGTGACAGCATTATACATTTTCATTAACGGTTTGTTTCATTTTTATTATGAGTTGTGAGTTCTCAAAGTATGTTGACTCTCCCCTGCAAGTCTTTAGCCCAGGATTTAGAATTTCTTAAAAATCACACAGGTGCAGGGGCCAGGAGTTGGATCCCCAGATCTGCTGTGACAGCCCTGTCCCCGGGATGCGCTGAGGATGGGCATGGTGGCACATGCCTGTAATCCCAGCACTTGAGGGGCTGTATATAAGAGAATCACAGTCTAGTAGTAGACCCTGAACATCCTGTAGAACTTTCCCTAAAAAAAATTTCATTTTAAAAGTACATTTCAGAATGAAATGTTAAAATATCAACTTTAATGATTTTCTTATGTACGACTTAAAAACAGAATTAAAGAAAAATGACACCATTTCTATTGGTACAAACAATAAAATGCTGTAGTATAAATCCAACAAAACATACACAAAATTTACTTGATTAAAACTCTGATTAAAAAGTCAAATATGGTCTAGATAAACAAAAATCCTTGTTTTGAAATAGGAAGGTAGAATATTGTCACAAGTTTTTTTTTTCTAATCTTATATAAAGTTTGAATGTAAGCCTAATCAAAACCCTAGCAATTTGTTTATTAGAAAATGAGTTTGATTTTAATATTTATGTTAAAGGAAGAAAGAGGTGAAGGACCCAAGATTATCATAGAAAGACAAATCCAAACTGAAAGACTGACAATACTGAACTTCATGTTAATGTAAACCTATAGTAATTAAAACAGTATAATATTGATGAAAGAATTAAGAGGTTGATTCATAGAATAAAAAGAAGAGCCTCAAAATAGATTCATAGACACACTCAATTTTTGCAAGAAAATAAAGCCAAAGAAACTCAGTGAAGGCCTGATTTAGAGCTTTAAGCAAATAATCTAAAGAAATTAGAAATTAACATGTAAAAAGGAAAATGAATGTAGATGAAGCACTTAGGCATTTTACAACAATATGCCTAAATGGAAAATGCAAAACTATAAAACTTCTAGAATACAAAATAGAAAAATAAGAGAGATACTTTTGTGATTAATATGTGTTTTTGAATACTACACCAACAGTCTAATTGATATAATTAAAAAGGTAGGCTAGGGATGGGCGTGGTGAAACATTCCTGTAATCTCAGCTAGGGAGGCTGAGGCAGAGGATTGCTGTGGGTTCAAGGCCAGTTTGAGCTGAAAAGTGAGTTCAGGGCCATCTACTCTACGTAGTGAAACTCAGTAAAAGAGGTAAAACAAACAAAAAAAAATTTTTTTTTTTTGGTGGAACTGGGGATTGAACTCTAGCCCTTGCACTTGCCAGGGAAGTGTTTATTCCCTGAGTGATTTCCCTGCCCCTAATTTTTTTTTTTTTTAAAAAGGTAAGTTAGGGCTGGGGAGATAGCTCAGCAGCATAAGCACCTGCATGACAAGTGCAAGGTTCCAAGTTTGATCTCTGTTACTGAAAAAAAAGGTAGATTTAAACTAAAATTTTAAAATTATGTTCTGAAAAGAATATTACTAACATAACAGAAAGACAAGGCACAGGCTGACAGAGGCAATCTGTAATATATGAATTCTACTTCAAGAGTGTATCAAAAGCTTTAAAAACAATTGCAGCAATTACATACAACTCCACTAAAACTTACGCGGAAGTTTTGAACAGACATCAGACCAAGACAACACATGAGCTGTAATAAACACATGAAGAAATGCTGAACAATATGTGGCCTTAGGAATTACAAATAAAAGTGACAATTAGAGATCACTACCTAATAGTGAAAATATAGAGCACTAGCAAACCCATCATTCAGGAAAATGTGGAGCAAAAGGAACTCTTCTTCCTTGGGAGAAGAAACTGAACATAGCACATCACCTGGGAGGCACTTTAGGTTCCTTATGAAGCTAAATGTAGTCTTACTCTTAATCTTGCCAAAAACTGCACTCCTTGTTATTAATCCAAATGAGTGGAAAAATTATGCACTTAAAAACTTTATTTATGAATGTTTACAGCAGCTCTATTCATAATTGCATCAAATAGAAAACAACTAAGGTATTCATTGATATTTGAAGAATTGCAAGCTATGATGCACATAAAAAAAAAAAAAATAGAACAAGATGTGCTGATAGGAAGGAACCTGGACAAGCAAAGCTGCACGGGCATTGCTGCAGATGCCTTTTTGAATGCACATTATGGCAACAGTATAATGCCCACATTGGTTTTCTAAGAAATGTTTGTATGAGGTCCAGCCAAGCAGCTCAGTGGATTAAAGGGCTCATGGGTTTGATCCCTGGGCCTGCAGTGTGGGACCTTCCCCTGGGGCACACTGGTGACTGAGAATGGGTCTGGTAGCACATGACTGTAATCCCAGCACTTGGGGGGCTGTAAACAGGATCACTGCAAGTCAATCTGTGTAGTGAGATACTGGAGATGCTGTACTAAATACAAAATAAGAAATGTTTTTATAGATGAATATTATTTCTTATTCTATGAGTTTTATTTTATTTATTTATTTGGTACAGGGTCTTTCTATGCATCTTTGAGTCATAATCATCTTCCTCTCTCAGCCTCCCAAGTGCTGGAATTACAGGTGTGCTCCAGCACAACCAGTTTTCATGGTCTGGTTCGTGTGGGGTTGGTACAGCATGTGGTACCAGGGATTAAACCTAGGTCCTTGTGTAGGCAGCTGAGTTAGATAGAAATATTATAGGCTGTTAGACAGAGCTAGGCCCTCAGGGGTGGAAGAAGAAAAGATGACTTTACAGCTTTGGAAGAGACCGACCCCTGCTGTGGGGCAGACTTCAAGACAAAGGAGTAAGGAAACACAGCCACATACCTCCCTAAAGACAGGCATCCCGGAAACATCAAATGTTTACTTGCCTTCAACATCTAAAACATAACCACAGCAATAAGTGTAGAGGTGAACAACAGTGAAAATACAAATAAAAGGTCGCTGACTATCGTGGGAGCCTTAATGAACCACAGTGAGCTGTGAGGGAGGGGAAAGACCCTGTCCGTTCCCCTCCTTAATTACTGGAACATTCTTCCAGAAGAATGCATAGGTCTGACCCATCCTCCTATCCACAGGATGGGTAGCCAGAATGGGAAGTGCCTGGGACATGGCAAGCAGCTTCTCTGGAAAAACCCAGGGTAAACCCTTAAGTTATGTTTGGTTCTATAATAATAACTATTTACCATGCTACCATAATCTAAAGTGAAACATTAATAGTTTCCATAGTTTTCTAATTTTACTTTATGAAACCACTTTTTTTTCAGGGGTACCAGGAATCATTCAAATTGTGGTTGATGACATCATTATTGCTCATTGTACTACTGCAGCTAGGATGTCACATTTGTTGTAATCAGTTGTTCTCCCTGGTGTGAGACAATATTGGGAAGCTCTGGAATAATAACCTCACCATACCCACCACCAAAAGACTGGACAGAATGAAACAGCGACCAACAATGCATTCTCAATTAATTAGGAATATAAGATCTGGGGATAGACGCAAACCAAGATTCTCCTACACACAAAAGATAGCCCTGAAGAACACACTTTTCATAAATATGGCCTGATAACAGTAATGTAACTCTCTAGTACCAAAACCTCACAAGAATCATCACAGCGAACAAAATTTCTAAAAAGTTTTTCCGACAGAAAAAATGTCAAGATACAAGAGTAATATACAATCTCAGATGTCCAGCACACCCAGACAAAGTCTGGAAGATATCTACTTAGAAGAAATTGGGAGTCACACTCTTGAAGTTTCTGAAATGATAGCAACTGAAGTAAGGAACCATCTCCAGGATGCTAAAGAGGACATCAGCTCAGAAATAATATTTCAGGTAAAAACAAATAAAGGAATGACAACCATAAGAGAAGTACTGCATTGAGTATTTAAAGGAGATATAGACAAAAAATAAAGAAGCATAGGAACATGAGTCAAATCTTGAACAAACAATAGAAGGAATGGCTCAAATAAATGAAATAGATTCAAACATATCCAAAAAATCAAAGTTCCACTGAAGTCTAACGAACTTGCTTGAACAAAGGTCAAAGAGGGTAATCTTTCAGATCTTGAAGAACAGATTGCAGATAGTGACCAAAAAAGAAAAGATGTCTTAAAAGTAACAAGGAACCAGGATGTAACAATTCAATAGCTACAAGATGATGCAATGAAAAATAGTGTAAGACTGATAGGTATCAAAGAGGAATCAACACACATGATATAAAGGGACTATTTGCCAAAGTAATAGCAGAAAATTTCCCAACCATGGGAAAAGAAACTGATATTCAGTTAAGTGAGGCACATAGAACTCCAAATAGTTACAACAAAATAAAACTACACTAAGACATATATAACAGAAATTCAGCCCAAGAATATACTATTAAAGGCTGTTAGAGAAAATAAGCAGATCGCCTACAAAGGGAAGTTGATCAGAATCATAGAAGACATCTCAACAGAAACCCTCAAGTCAAGAAAAGCTTAGGGTGAAGTGTTTTAAGTGCTGAAAGAAAACAGTTTCCAACCCAGACTGATGTACCCTGCAAAACTATTTGTCAAAATTAAAGGAGAACTAAGACATTTCCACACAGGAAATACTTCAAAAAATCAAGGATGCAATTCAACCAAAAATAAACCTCACCTAAACAATTAAGGGATCTCATCTTCTTAAAAAGGTTTTGCATGTCAAAAGCAAATCTGCAAATCGGGAAACACTTAGCCAACTGTCCCTTAGGCAAAGGCCTTCTATCTAGAATATATCTGTTAAAAAAATAAGATCCCAAAATTCAAAATCTCAGTTCAAATATGGGCATCTGAGATGAGTACACAATTCTCAGATGAAGAAACGCAAATGAAAATAAATATATGTTAAACTGTTCACCATCGTTGATCACTCAAGAAATGTCACTTAAAACAATAACTGAGATTTCATCTCACCTCAGAAACAATGGCTATCATGAAAAAATCAGCCAATAAAAATGCTGGCTGAGGGGGAAAAGGAAGCCTTCTCCAAAGCTAATGGGAGTGTAGAACACTGAAGAATCACTCTGCAAATCAGTGTGGAGATTCCTCAAAATATTAGGACTAGTGGGTCCATTTGAGACATCTGTTTCTTTTCTGAGTATCTTCCTAGAAGAAGATGTCACATATATCATGCCACAGTGACATATGTGCACCCATGTTTACAGCAGTGCAATTTCTCACAACTAAATCTTGGAAGCAACCCAAATGCCCGTCAACTGAAGAGTGGATCAAAAAGATGTGCTATTTTTATGCAATGGAGTTCTACTCAGCTAAAAAAAATGACAAATGCAAGTCTTTTATAGATAAGTGGATGTACTCAAGACTACACTCAAAAGTTACATAAATCAGACCTGCTTATGTAAACATTATAGTACTTCCCTGGAGTAAATAAGATCCAAAAGGTAAAAGGGACATCATGAAAGGGCAACTTCTCAAAAGGAAAGAAAAACTGGGATATGGGAAAGGAGAAAAGGAGGAAAAAATATTATAAATATAATGAATATAATAATATAATAATATATATATATATATATATTAAAAACTACTACTAGTTTCTATTCATTCCTTGAAAGGAACAGTTAGTATTGATAGTGTTTGGTCAATCTTACATTGCTGTATTTGGAATCTGAGCAACTACTTTGAAGATATGCAATATAATAACCATTGTTCATTTCAAGTCACCTTGTTTGTAAATTCTGTATCATTTCATTGGTTTTATTATCTTTAAAAAGAAAAGGACAAATAAAACTTTACCACAGAAATAATCTTCACTTCAATTTTCACATCTAATGTAGTTTTCACACATGAGTACACCATGTTCCACACGCAAGTATCACTTCCCCTGATAGCACATGTGTTTTGTTTTCCTACCTTTTTTGGCCAGACATACTTGACATGTTGCTGATCTTCATATTTTATTAGGAGGTTCTTGTGATGTTTTAGCTATCTGCTCACTGGTATGGTCCAGAATGCTTCTGCAGAGTTCTTTGGGCAGACAGATACTACTCTTTCTCTGTTGTACTTAATAATTTATCAATGCCTGTCACAGTCCTTTAAATATCTCTATGATATTTTGAGCTCATTATCTTCTTCACAAAGTAAGAAATTACTCATGCCTGACACATTTAGGATTGAGGAAAACACAATTTTGGCCAATGCTTTGTGTTTCTAGTGATATCATAATACAATGTTGTATTCCTTGTCTTTTTGAGACAGCATCTCATTATGTAGTCCAGGATGCCCTTGAGCTCATTATTTAACACAGGCTGACCTTGAACTCAGAACATCATCTGGTCTCAGACTCTGACTGCTGGGATTGCGCATATGCCTAGCTAGCTCACCATCAATCTTATCATGGTTTAAAGTTGACAGTATGAATTCTACTTTTATTTTATTTGCCATATAGGAGGCTAATGTTGTGTCTTTCTGAAGTCCAAAATTATACTATATATATTTCTATTGAGAATTTGAAACATTTTTTCTGGAACATTGGCTCTGTTTTTGGGAATAAATCCTGTGCTGATCAACTGTTATTCTTTTAACTCATGTAATATCAATGAATAACTAGTGAATTAATTGTTGAATATGACAGCTGGGTTATAGTTTGAAATAGGTACAACAATTCTATTCACAAAGCCATATCATTTACTAATACACAAAGACGTTGTTGCTGAGTTTCAGGGTAAATTTCTAAATTCAAAGCATAAAATTCCTTTGCATCTATAAGAACATATATCTTTATGCCATATTTGGAAGGTTTATGTGTCATATACTAATCAAAACCTGCAGCCACCACAAAATGGTGAAGTTGTTCATCAATCGTCATGTATTTGGATGGTGTATAAATTGCTTTACTGTCAAACAAAACTTTAAAAATAAATAAATAGCAGACAAATTTTGAGGATGTTCTACTTCTTAATGGGTCTTCTTGCCACCAAAATACAGGCAATTTTGAAAGAAAAGGAATCTCTTGAGAGTCATTGCTATTCTAAAATACCCCAATGCCACACCTGACACATCTCCATAAACCCTTTAGACCCTGAAAATTGCAATGATAAAGGCCTGTTGCAAAGGCTATTAGCTCATATGAGCTGCCATGAAAAAAATACATTTTTTAAGTATTAGTATTGATGCACATAGACTGTTTTACTAGTATTTCCTTACTCATCTGCTTTAAAATAGCTTGCAGCATATCATCCATTACAAATAATTTCCAAAACTGAAGAGCAGAGATGGCCTTCTACACAATAAAGTTCACCCTACGAGGAGCCTAATCACCTAATCACATCTTTCTGACCTAGCTCGACCATTCTGTAGCATTTTTGACTAAAAGAATATTTGTCTAGATGACTGTTTTCTTTTTCATCTGAATTAAGATTTTCATTTTGTTCTTCTCTATCACATCTTGCTAACTTCATTTTTTGTTTAAGAAAAGTTTTACTAATGTATTACTATTTCAATGAAGTTATTACAATGGGTTTAAAGGGCAGACAGACACACTGTTAGAGACTATAAAGTAATAAAGGAGTTTTATACAATTAAAATATTACACAGACATATGAGATTTACTGAATACTACCAGATCCAGAAAAGAATTAAATCTAAAGGTTAAATCCAGTATTAGCACCTACAGTATCTCTGAAAATAAAAGTTTTAACTGCTTCATTCTTTCCTAATTTATTCTTAACTTTCTCTCAAATACAGTACTTTCATGCTCCTAAAAGAATGAAGAGCATCAGAAACCAAATATAGACAAAAGAAGAGCTAGCAATACAGACAGACTGAGGATTTAACTGTAAACCACTTAACTTTAGCCAGTCATCATTTCTGTGCACTGAATAGTGTATATGAAAATTCTACAATAGTGTATATGAAGATTCTAGAATAGTGTATATGAAAATTCTAGAATAGTGTATGTGAAGATTCTAGAATAGTATACATGAAAATTCTAGAATAGTGTATATGAAGATTCTAGAAACTGGCTAGAATCATGCTTGCCAGTTGGGTTAAAAATTAGCAATATATGGTATTATTCCTACCAAACTTTTTCTTCATAAGTTACCATTATAACAAAACTATAGTTATAGGATGTATTACATTTACATATTACACACTCAGGGACACAGCAGACATTTATGTATTTGATAGTTTAGCATCCACCTTGTTATGCTTACTTATTTGTGTAATGAACAAATAACACAGATCACATCTTCCCAACATTCAAGGCAATGAAATGATAAACAAGTCTCCAAAGAAATTAACTGAAAATTGCATTAAATACTGCTTTAATTAGGAATAGTTGCTATAATGAGACAAATCACATTGCACATTATTTTCTTCAATAAACTTCAGAACACTTGAAATCGATGTTAGGATTTGAATCACAGCAAAATGGGCAGTTCTGTGAAATCTCGCATAGCACTAACAAAACCATAGACAGACCTAATTCCACTTGGAAGAAAGCTGTTTATTCACTTGAGGGGAATCAGACTGAACACTGGCTAAGACAGGACATGATGAAGTCAAGAGGCATCCTGGAGACTGGCCAAGAAATAAAGTGGTACTGGTGGCAGGGAAGAAATAAAACTGTGAAGGGTGACCAAATGCATAGTTTACTAAATGGCTCTGTATTTAAAAAATGAAATGCTTCATTGTGTTTTCTCATAAACTCATCATAAGATTAGCACCCTACAAAATTTAGAGACACAAACTGAATGCTGAGAGACTAGAGATCACCCCAGGTATGGAATTTTACCAAGTTAGTCCTGGGAGTAGATAGCACCATGGCTCTGGCAGCAAGGAATGATGCTTGGAGACAAGGTAGGGACACTCTGTGATCAGTCAGTGAACCACCAGGGTGCCAGTGGGAGGTGGGATCTTTAAATCAATGGTTTGTCTTCCACAGCTCATGCCTTTGTCTCCATAAATGATAATTTCAATAACCCAAAGTTCTGTTTCAGTGGGACCTGTTAGAAGGAGGCTTTGAGGAACACATATCTTCTCATTCTGTTCTTGAATATACTTGGAAACTTTCTTCAGAACCTTCTCACAGTGGATTTTCATACATAAGAACACGGTGCACAGTCTCAGCAAGGTTGCTTTACAGCTGGGGCAGCCGAGGGGGTGGGTTGTAGGCTTGAGGTGGGTAGCTTAGAAGAGGAGAAGGGAAGGAGGGGCTTTTTATGGCAGACATAAGTGAGGCAAAGGTGAACGAACAGCAGCGGAGGGGCAGAGGATCCAGCATGGCCAGTCCTGTCCTCGCCATGAGGCTGCAACAGGCGCTGGTGTCTGGGAAGGTGTTCATTCAATGAGACTACAGCAGTGGCACATGCTGCCAGTTCCAGACCAAGTTCCCTGTGGAGTTGGAGAGCCAGACTGATAGGCAGCAGTTGGAAGAAACTGTAAGACTCTAAATAACTTTTATGCAGAAGCAGAAAGTCTTGCAGCCCAGTCCTATCTCAAAGGCTGTCCAGCATGCTTAACAACATACACTATCTTCTTAACCTCTTTGACTCACATGATTCAAGCTATCATCAATAGCCTAGCCACCTGACGTCTCACTTCCAACCTCTTCTCAAAGTTGTAAAGGTGGATTTTCAGGTGATATTTCACTGCATTGGGCTAATTCTGTATGAAAAAATCAAAAGAGAACCTTTAATAAAAATTATACTGCAACACAGGACATAATGTGGATAAAATTCACCTCTTTACACCTTGACACAGGTACATACACCTTACTGTTTACTGCATCAAGTGGGTGAATGAAAAAATTCCTTCCCATATTTCCCTAGCTCAGATACTTGCACACACAAGGGCATCTGTGACCCAGTGTGAGGGACCCAGGATTGTGTAGCACTCAGTGAAAGAATCAAATCTATATTTTATGCATCGAAGTTTCTAATGTAAGACAGTGTAGTCATGGCAAAAGTTCACAGACATTTAGAAATCAGTGACTAAAGACAATTCATAGAAGAGAGAGATAGATGGATAAATAAGGACTTTTAAAGTAGTCAATTTATTTTATACTGAAAGTTTTATGCTTGGTATTGAATATTTTCAGTAAATGATGAAAGCATACCATTATGCTGCTCACAAAATCCATATAGCCATACAACAGTAAAAGTGGAACTTAATTAAATTATTTATTTTTAACAGCAATGCAAGAATATTTTTTACTTAATTTTACCATGCATATCACAGCAATGAAATATGTTAATAATAGAGAAAACTACATGGGGAGGAGCATATGGTATCTCTCATATATTGAAAGTTTTTCTAGTTTTTAGCTATGAACATCAAACTACAATAAAAGCAATGTCTATCATGAAAATCATATTATTATTATTTTTTTATTATTATTTTTTTTTTTTTTTGCGGAACCGGGGATTTAACTCAAACCCTTGCACTTGCCAGGGAAGCAATTATTCCACTGAGCCATTTCCCCGGCCCCTATGAAAATCATATTAATGAAAAATCATCACTTGGGTTTGTTTTTTAAAGAAAACCAAAGCTTTATTTGAAATTAAACATCAACTGAATCAATAGGGTAATCATTAAGCAGCACATAATCACCTGAGTTGACACAGAAAAATAACTGCAACAAAAATCTGATATTCTTTTGTGGTGAAAATATACCAAAACTTGAAACAGGAGGATAATTCATCCAGCAGGTTAAAGATTTCTATGAAGAAGCTACACACCCACTATCACACTTTGTCAGAGATTACATGTTCTCTTGTGTAAACAGAAAAATGGCAAATATCTCTGTTTTCATCTCTTCTATTCATTATTGTGTGAAACGTTATTCAAGCAGTTAGTTAGAATAACAACTAAAAGGAAGTTTTTCTTTCTTGCACAAACAATTCTCTTTTTACTCTTTTTTTTTTTTTTTTTTTTTTTTTTTTTTTTTTTTTTTTTTTTTTTTTTTTTTTTTTTTTTTTTTTTTTTTTTTTTTTTTTTTTTTTTTTTTTTTTTTTTTTTTTTTTTTTTTTTTTTTTTTTTTTGTATTTTAGGGAATGGTCTGCAAAGTGTTCAAGGTCTCACTACTAGATCGGACTCGTACTGATCCGCCTATTTGCATCCTCCCAAGAGCTGGGATTACAGGCACACACCACCATGCCCAGCCTCAGTTGCCTTCTCTGCACACCCCAGGGGCAAGGCCGGCACTGCAGGCCTAGGGATCGGACCCCGATCCATGAAGAAACAATTTTCTAAACAAGAAAATACCTCCCCCAAATTAACTTAATAAAAAAATTATAATGTCATCAAGTTCCATTAGAAAACTTAATAGTATCATTTTTAGAAGAGTGCAAAAACTGTATTAAAAGGGTACTGAGAAATGGCGAAACATGTTAAAGAAAGCCTAAATAAATTGGAAGATATCATGTGTTTATGGGTCAAAAATCTTTAGATAGCTACAGAACTATCCAAGTGGTCCAACAGGTTCTGCACTAGCATTCTCTAAATCTCAGCAGTCTTTCTCTTGAGAAACTTATGAGGTGACCCTAAGAGTCATGTAAAAGTGCAAGGGACTAAAAATAGTGACAACATTCTTAAACAGACATTAGCAGAAGTCCTTTTGTACTTTCAAAAATAAAATCAAAGTTAATATAAGAAAAAATAACATACCTGACATGCCACATATAAACAGAGATACAGATCAATAAAACCTAACCGAGCCTAGAAATAAATTTTCATGCTTATGATCAATTTCCTTTCAAAAGGGGTGTCTACGCAATTTGTTTGGAAATAAAGTGTTTGCAGCAATTACTTCTGGAGCGATTGGTTATCTGAATGTAAAAGAATGAAGACAAATCTCTTCCTTATGTGATAAACAAACAAATTAAAATAGCTCTGATGGAACATAAAGTAAACACGACTTCTAAAGCCATGAAATTCTTAAAGATAGGAATTAATTGGTTGACTTGTATTAGACTATACTTCTTATATATGAAAATCTAAAGCACAAGCAACAAAACTGAAAGAAAATCAATTGGACAAAGTTAAAATTTTTTTTCTCTATTTGAATGCTTCCATTAATTGAGAGAACGGTCAGTACACAGAGATGAAAAATATTTGTAAATCATATGTCTGATAAAGGTCAGTTATCTGAAAAATATGAACCAAACTACAAAAATAATAAAAAAGACATACTGACCAATCAGAAATGAACAAAGATTCTAAATAGGCATTGTTCAAGGACGTGCACAAATTACCCACACATATAAAAAGATATTCATCATCATTAAGCATTAGAGAAAATTTCATCAAAATCAAAGTGAGATGTTACTTCATATTTTCTAGAATTGCTATAATCAAAAAAGACAGGTAATTCTAGATTTCAGCAAGACTGAAGAGGAATCAGAACTCTCATACTGCTGAGGGAGTGTAAACTTGTGCGGTCACTTTGGAAATCAACTCAAGAATTCCCCAAATATTAATCTGAACAGTGCCATATAACTAAGGAATTTTGCAATTAGTGTTAAAGATAGATCAAAACATATTGAGTCAAAAACTTGTACACTAATTTTCATAGCATCATTATTCACAATAGCCATAAAATGTAAGCAATGCCTACGTCAACTGAGTGGGTAAACAAAATGGTGCACGCTGTGGCTTGTGATCAGATGTCCCCCCAAAGTCTCATGTGGTCGCAGCAGTCATATTTTCAGAGGTGGCTGAATCTAGAATCTGGTTGGTTCATTGTTTAGTACTGGGATTGGGTTGTGAGTGCTACACACACCCTACCTGCACACAATGCAAGGGAGGGAAAGATGTGTTACATTGGTTTCTGTAGTAAAACCCTAACTGATAGAATACCCAAAACTAGTGTACAGATTTAATGTAATCCTAATTGAAATTCCATTAGCTTACCCCACAGATATAGACAAAATATTCTTAAAATTCATTTGCAAACAGCAAAGATATAGAATAGCAAAGGCAATCCTGGACAACAAAGGCAAGGCAGGAGGCCTCACACCCCTGACTTAAAATTGCCCTATAAAGCTACTGTGATGCAATCCACATGTTAGCTATGAGCCCATTCAATCAACCAGACCAAGCATTCTGACATAATAAGAAGGATTATTGGAGGAAGGAGCAGGTAGGCCAGCTGTCTAGTGGAACAAGACAGCCCCAGACAAAAGGGGACAGAGGGTTTTATAGGGTTTTGAGGACACAGTGTTTGTGGGCTGGACCAGCTGAGTGAGGGCTAATCTTGGCAGGGCTACCAGGTCTGTGAGGGACGTTCAACATTAAAAAAAAGAGTTTCCGTGGTTTTGCCTTGGTTTGGGTCCAATTTTCTTGGTTTGTCCCTTCTCCAGGGCTAAAAGGAAGTGAGCTTCAAGTGAGGGTGTGGGTCCCAACTTATCAGATGGTACAAGCATTAAAAACAGACCTGATGATCAAAGGAACAGATCAAAGGATACAGACACAACTGATGTTTCATTTTAGATGGGACTGTAGTAAATTGATTGTGATAATGGTTTCATAATTCTATATTTACTGAGATACATTTAATTTTATACTTTAGGTACAGTTTGGTGTGAAAGTATATCTTAATATATCTATTAAGTTGAAATCTTTTGCAAATGAGAGTGAGAAATCTAGAGATGGAAGGAAAGACTGCAAAAAGGAAGTAAAAGGAATAAAGAACAGCTAAGAATTAATATGTTTCATATACATGCACTAAGTCTCCACAAATAAATGTGATCATCATGTATTGCAAGCATATTAATAAAAACAAATTTAAATAAATAGATTTGTGTTCATAAAGTAAACATCTATGAAGGCATTCCCAGTGTCCTTTCATTCGTGGTATTCCCCAAACCGGAAAACCATCTGATTCGCTACTGTGATGGTTTCAGCTACTGTTTCCTTAAAGTGCATGTGTTAAAATCCTGGGGACATAGTTGTTGGCATGTTTAGGAGCGGGGATCCCACCAGAAGGACGTGTGATCAGATGACTGCACCCTGAAAGAGGACAGCTACTCCCTGTCTCTCTCTTTCTTCCTAGCTTTCATGAGGGCTGAAATTTTCTACACTGCAGGCATCCATTAGGACGGACTGCATTGGCACAAGCCCAAAGCAACAGATTCTGGTCATCACAGGCAGGCCTGTGAGTCCAAGTCCCTGGCACCTTTAAACTACTGTATGTATTTTGTCAGTGGTAAAAATGTAAATAGCACATTCATTATCTGTAAAAAGTATATGAAAATTTTGAACACATACAATGAAAAATTATATAACTACAAATATATACAGATATATATGTGACAATGTAGTCAAACCTCATAGATATATTTAATTTGAAAAACCATAGAAGGGTACACAGTATGTGATTCTGAGTCTTCTTATACATGAATAAAATATGTGCAATAGGCCCATCATATTTAATTTCAGTGCAGCGATTACTCTGTAACGGGACACTGGCAAGATTTCTAAGTTCCTACTAAGATGATGTCTTGATCTAGTTGTGTTTCTGACGTTTGTGGAGATTTATTTAGCTGTACTTTTATCCATTGAGCTTCACTGAAAGTTTGACAATTCTCTGTAAAGAAACAGCATTATTTTAGCAAACTTTGGTTCAAAAAGGGATTGTCAATAAGTGTTCTACGAACATTGTCACAAAAGATAATTGAAGTGGGCAAGGCATATAGCTCAATAGCACAGTGTCGGCCGGTAAGCACAAGGCTCTGAGTCTGATTTCTGGTACCAAAACCAAAAGCAAACAGACCAACAAAAATTGAAATAAAATAATTAGTATAATTTTACAACTAATTAGCATTAGTTGTAAAAAATCTTTGTTTGCATTGAGTTGACATAGCAATTGTTTATACTGTATGCATTTGATTTGTCAAGAGTATGAGGTCTTCAGTATGCACATTCTAACTGCACACAGAGCTGCCGTGGAGCCAAAGGGTGCCCAGTCATGGTACCTGCTGTACTTCACACCTCTGCAAGCTGAGTAACAACTGGGGAGAAATCAATATATTCCCATGTTTATATTTAACTAGTAAGAAATATAAATTTGTGTATCATAATTGAAAATATATAATTCAACCTGCCAAGGAATTACATTTTAATGCTTCAATATATGTAAGGGACTAATATTCATCAAGAAGTATTTCATAATTCTGAGCTCGTTGGTTACTTTTCTGGTTTTTGGTTTCTTTGGGTAAAAACTGCATGCTGTGCAAAATCTGATACTTAGATTAAAATGCATATATTTTATGAAGAAATAATACTTCAATAATATCACAGCATCTAACATAGAATAAGATATACTTTTAATAAAAAAGAATGAAAGGATGAGTCAAAATGATGAGATTAGGAAGAGATTACAGGACTATCAGGTGTGTGATGGACTGAATAAATTTACAAGCATCTTTAAAGTAGTTTAGGATGACTAAGCAGAGATTTATCCTTCAAGTGGATATTATAAAACATTATCTGTCTGTGATGCAAGTAATTTTCAGATATTAAAAAAAGTCTGTAGATCATGTAATTGAAATGTTTGCGCCACAGTACAAGAAGAGTGTCTTTGTCACTTTCTCATTGCTGGGATAAAACATTCAAAATGCTAACTTTGAGAAGAGTAGTGGTTTATTTGAGTCCATGATTCCTAGAGATTTTAGTTCATAGTCTTCTGCCCCATAGCAGGGTGCTGTAGCAGACGTCATAGAGGAGGAACATTTCCCATGGTAAGGTGGCCAGGAAGTAGAAAGAGAGAAGGGAGGAGTCAGGGGGAGGTGTAGCCTTCCAGGTCATGACCAGCCTAACCTGCTTTTCTTGACTGGGGCCACCTCCAGAGAGCACATGCAGCTCTGAGCTCAACAGTGGATTCACGCACCCCCGGGTAGAACAGCTTCATGATGCAATCACTTTCCAAAAGTTTCACGTCTGATGACATGAGGCTTTGAGGGAACTTTGTAGAGCTAAACCTTATCAAACAATAAGGGAAAGATTTAGAACAATAACTACTTCATAGTAAATTATGAAAAGTTATACTGGGGTGCGGTTAATACAGCACTATTTAAAAAGGTGAGAAAACAAACAAAAGAAGAATACAGTTTAAGTCACTATCATTCACATTCTATGTTGAGTTTTATTATTCTTTTATTCTTTTTATTTTTCATTTTATTTTATGGAGAGGTCTACAAGGTTTTCAAGATCTCACTACTAGATCGGACTCAGTGATTCTCCTGTTTACAGTTTCCCAAATGCTGGGATTACAGGCCCGTGCTACCGTGCCCAGTCTCAGCTTGCCCTGGGGGGCAAGGACTGCACAGTAGGCCCAGGGACCAAATGCCTGTTTCCTGCACCTGCTTGCAGGCACTTCAATCCGCTGAGCTGTTTGGCCAGCCCTGTGTTAACATTGAAATTAATAGTCTTAACCCACAAGGCCAAATAAAGAAAAGCAGGCGATACATTTTTTTCATGAATTTTTTTCCTTATTTTAAATCTTATTTAAGCATCAGAAAGGCGAATTTTTAACACTGAATATGAAGTGCAATACATGGATTAGCAATTTTCTGCCTCATCTAATTAACTCAGAGTTTCTGTATTCTGGGTGCAATGTAAATCAATTTTAGAGATTATTTTGGAAGTTCTGGAGTTCAAGTCCAAAGACTGAACAACTAGATTAATTCTCCAGGGGAAGGGCATATACAATTTTTTAAAATTTAACAGTCAAAGGAAATGAAAATTACTTCAATAGGTCTTAGTATTACCTCTTTTTATAGGTAAAGATTGTATTTCTCAGCATATTATAAAGAATGCTGAGGACAAAGCAGGGTAATACTCAAATTTTAAACTAATTCTGTATATTATATCCCTTCCATTTATTCAAAAACCTTCCCTATTTTTATCCAACATTGATATAAGACTTTGACATAGTACTAACCTATTTAGAAATCAGATTCTGGGAAAGATATCTGAATTCTGCAAATAGACAAATCCAGGCTAATGAAGGATGCCAATTCACACAGAGTATTAGTGTGTCCTTGGTAAGCCGAGTGTGTGTGTGTGTGTGTGTGTGTGTGTGTGTGTGTGTGTACTAGGTTCGAACCCAACATCTTCATACTAAAGTCTTACTGACCTGAACCTCCAACTCATTTTTAATTTTTCACAGATTTGAAACAGAGTCTAATTAAACAAACACCTACATTACCCAGAAAGTGCTTGAACCTGTCACCTTCCCACTTCAGCCTCTCAAAGTGCTGAGGTCAAGGCCAGCACCAGTGGTCCAGGTTATCCTGCAATAAGGCTTTGTAGAGGAAACAGATAAGGGATTTTCAGAGACACAGAATGGTTTTAAAACTCAGATCTTACTCTGTAGCTTTGAAATGATGACCCTCCCACCTTAGACAACTAGTGTTGTGTTTATGGGTATGCACTACCATGCTTAGCCGTCTTAGGCTTTAAATCTATACAGTATTTTAAATTCAGGTTTGAAGATTGTATAAATTCTAATTTGAAGCTCAACATTATTTAGCATATGTATTTCTGATTGTTCCATTACCATTAAAAAAAGAAACAATTTTTCCCAATGAATTATGTTCCCATTACTGTTTCCCAACCCCAGTGATGGGGATTAAACACAGGGGCATATATATGCTAATATAGTATGAACTTTTAATGTTTTTCAGTATACATTATGACGTGTGATGTATATGATCATGTATACACAGAGTACCACGGGGACTCTGTGTACACATATTGCATCTTGATCCTCTTTTCTACTCCTTCCTCTCCTCATACCCCCACCCCAAATGTCCCTTCCCATCTCCACAACTCCCTGGTTCTTACCATCTAACTTTTGTTTGATCCCTAAGTTACTTATACTTTGGATAAAAGAAATCCTGCCACTTGAAATACATGATTTGTCTAGCATATTTCTAAACTATTTTCTGCACTTAATAGGTTTTTGAGTTTTACTTCAATACCAATTGTATTATTTAATATAATTTGTAATGATTCAAAATGAGTCACTATTCCTTTTTTAATTTAATAGACCTTTTTCAGATATTTTATGAAATTCTATTCTAGGTTTGCTGTATTTTAACATACATTTTAAAGTAAATCTGTAAATTTATGGTAGAATTTTTTTCTGTTAATTGTATTGAGTTTGTGTGTTGAGTTTATAATGTACTTTTTGGAGAATTGCAATTTTAATAATATTCAGGGTTGCAATCCATAAATAAGATACAGCTTTTGTCCATTTAGCATGATTTTGGCTGTTGGTTTCTCATACATAGCAGTTATCATGTTGAGATAAGGAGCAGTTATTCCAACTTTCTGTAGGTTTTTTTTTTTTATGAACAGGTGCTAGACTGTATCAAATGCTTTTTCTGCATCCATTGAGATGATCACATGGCTTTTGTGCATGGCTCTGTCGATACCATTCATTATATTTATTGACTCGCCCATGTTGGACTGTCTCTGCATTCCTAGGAGGAATCCTATTTGGTCATGGTGCATAATCTTCTTGATCATTTGTTGCATTCTGTTTGCCAGTATCTTGCTGAGGAATTTTTGCATCCACGTTCATTAAGGAGATTGTCCTATAGCTCTCTTTCTTGCCTGGATCCTTCTTTGCTTTTAGTATCAGAGTAATGCTTGCATCAGGAGTGAATTTGAGAGTTGCTTCCCACTAAATTTCACTGAAGAATTCGAGATGTAGTGAGTAGCATTAGGTCTTTTCTAAATTTCTTGTACAATTCATCAGTGAATCCATTGGGGCTCTTACTGGGGATCAAACTTAGGTTATCTTCCTGGCCTGAGAGACTTTTAAACACATCTTCAACTTCACTGACTGATAATAGTTTATTCTGAATTTTTCCATCCTCTTGATTCAGCATTGGTGATTTATATTTATATAGGAATCTGTCCGTTTCTATATTTTTCATCTTATTAGAATACAGGTTCTTTAAGAGTTTGCTGTAATTTTACCCTTTTTCATTCCTAATTAGGTCTTTCCTTTCTTTTTTGATAAGATTAGCTTAGCATTTGTTGATTTTATTTAATCTTTCAAAGAAGGAACTCTTTGATTCAGTGATTCTTTGTATTATTTTATGAGTCTCCATTGCATTAATTTCTGCTTGGATCTTTATAATTTCTACCTCATAGAAACGTTGGACCTGACTTGCTGTTCTTTTTCTAGAAGCTTGAAGTTCAACTTTATTCATTTTACTTAGGTCTTTCAATTTTCCTATTAGCAATTTTTTGTACTTTTGCTGTACAAGACTCATATTTTGAACATTTATTATTAACTATTTTATAACTTTGTTGTTACTTTGAATGATAATTTTAAAACTTCCACTTCTGATGATATTTGTAAAAATAGTTAATTTACTTTATGTATTTTTTTAGTACAGAGTCTACAGCATCTTACTACACAGATGGACTCATAGTGATCCTCCAGTTTTCAGCCTCCCAAGAGCTGGGATTACAGGAGTGTGCCACCATGCCCAGTTTACAATTAATTCTTAAATTCCAAATAGCTCCTTTACCATGGTCAAAGTACAAAGTAGACTGTACTGTAATATATATATATATATATATATATATATATATATATAGAGAGAGAGAGAGAGAGAGAGAGAGAGAATTATATGTATATACATTATATATATATATAATACATATACACAATACATATAATAGTATATATAATATATATAGTATTATAATAAATATAATACCATATACTATACTATAGTATATATAATATATAATTATATCGTATTATATATAATATAATATATAGTATTACATTGGTTGTGTGTTACTTTGCTTCTGTCTTTGTTTCTGATGTTTTTTGCTTTTCTTTTTACTCTTCAAAAAAAAAAAAAGATAGAGAATCTTGACATGATGTTGCACACCTCTAACCCCGCACTCAAGAGGCTTAGGCAAGATGATCACTGTAAATCATCCAGACTGGGTTACAGAGCGAGCTCATAGCCCAGCCTGAATAGCATAGTGAGACTCTCAAAAAGACGAATGTGTTCTTTTTGTATTTTAGTCTGATCTGCTAGATCAGACTCGTGGTGATCCTGTTTACATCCTCCCAAGAGCTGGGATTAGAGGCGGACACCACCACACCCAGTCTATGAATGTGTTTTCTGAATAAAGATGGATTTCGTTTTGTTTTTCCATATTTGATGCCATTGGAAATCCCACAGCTGCTTTTTCATTTTCCTTCCCCCCCTCAGTATTGCACATTGAAGTGCACTGTGGAATTGTTGTCTTAGGTTTTCTGACTCAACTTGGATATTTTAAACTACCTCCACAGTAATCATTATTATCTTACTAGGCAGAGATGGAGAGTATTAGCACATGTAGAATTAAATTGTTCTTTCATCCCAGTGAAACTTCTGAAGCCCAATTTCCTTTGTGCTTTCAGTTTGAGAATAGACTACAGGGAAGCCAGATGAGCTAGAAGCTGTGCTGTATCATCCTCTGTTCTCTCTCCTTGTCCTCTACCAAGAAACAGATTCTAAACCATGGAATCACATGGACACCCATGCTCTGTGATGTTTGTGGCAATATCTCACATTGCTATGCTTGAGATCTGAATTCACTTAGAGCATTGCAAGTCCATTTTTTCTTTCCTTTTGAGACTCATCTGAAAATGAAGAACATCCTCTTTGTTTTTTTTCTTTTAATGTTTTTGGTACAGGTCTTACTACACAGCTTGGATTCATAGTGACCTTCCTTTTTTCAGCCTCCCCAGAACAGGGATTACAGGTGTTCACCACCATGCTTGGTCTTAGTGATGGGCTCAGTGCACCCAGGGGCAGACCAGGGTGGCATGTTGAACATCATTGTTATTACATTTTTTGTTTTATTTTCTTTATAATATATAAGAATAAAGGTGAGCATATATGGCCCTCAAATATAATAGTGAGTATTGTTAGGGACACTATTTTTATATGATTATTTCTACATTGTGTTTAATATATCCTTTCCTGGGAAGGTAATAACTCATTCCAAAGTTAGATTATGGTAGTTCAATACTTTAAACTATCATAGTTTATTTAAATTATAATAACACAAAAGCAAAATTTATCTATTTTGTGAATTCCAAGAAAATCACTTTCTGAAAATATTGAAGTTTGATCAAGCATTTCATTTAAAAATGAATTCAATGAACATTATATTTTAGTTCTCTAAACTATGATGTCACTCAAGTGTATGTGTATTTCTTTATAGGGACTATATATTGTTTCCTGAGAAGATAGTTTATACCTGTTCTAAAATATGACCATTATATGGAAAAGGTTACATTACTATTCTTTTTCGGAAGATAGCCATGAACTACATATTTTTGCCTTGAAGTTCTCAAAATAATTTGATTTGATAATGCTTGAAAGTATTTATTAAAATGTGACCCATGTTCTCCTTTGGTGTACTTTAGTTTTTTCCTTCTTAAATTAAATTTTTAGGTAATTAAAAATGTGATAGCAAAGCAATGAGGTAATCCCAGCTCTTGGGAGGCTGTAAACAGGAGGATTACTACAAGTCAGATCTAGTAATGAGACCCTGAACATCCTGAAGACCCTTCCCTAAAATACAATAAAATAAATACATGAAAATAAAAGTCACGACTCTAAGCTTTGAGGTGGCAGATATAAGTACTTTTGATAATATTTATACCTAGCATAATTTCTGCCTAGTACAGTGTTTACAGACAGCATGTGCTTAAAAGGAAGGAAAAGAAAAGAAAGAAAAAATAGGAAGAGAGAGAAAAAAGAAAACTGAAAATGAAGGAAAGATTGCAGTGTGGCAAAAGAGGAAGACTGATGTTTGTATTGAAACTTTCTCTTAGAGTCAATGTTGGGTAGTATTTTCCACTTATTTTCAGATAGTCAAAGTTCATAGAATCAGTGGTTAAAAAAGCAGGTGAAACTAAAATTCATGAATATATTATCCCTCTCACCATCGCATTTTAATATTCTGGGGTAAGAGTACTTGTGGCATACATGTACATGAGGTCTAATTCTTCTTTCAATATAATGTCAAATTTTTTGAAGAGTTTTAAAAAAGACAATGAATCATAACTAAAGATATATATATATATATATATATATATATATATATATATATGTTAGTTAAATATGTAGCTGAGCAAAGAAGCAGAAATATTTCAGAATGTTAGAAATCTAAACAAACTATGAGATACTATCTAGAAATATCCAAGTCATTTTGATATAACATTATGTATAATACAATACACACACACACACACACACACACGCACACACACACATATTTCATAGTGAGGTCATTTAAAACAGTAAACTTTTGTTTTTTCTTTGATCTTTTTTTCTTTGAATTTTAAATGTTTTAAAGTTATGAAAAAAGAATGTAAGATGGACCATAGAGAACTGAAAAATAAAATGACATAGCAAAGCATAAAATTATCATACTGATGTATGCAATCATCTGTGCTTCGAACATTATTATCTCATGCTAAAAAATGAAAATATGTTGAATTATGTCCTACTTAACATAAAAACATCCTATGAAAATACTATTTTCTAAACTGATTGCAAATTCAATTTTCTATCGATTTTTTATTTTGCTTATATGACATAATTTTGTGCATTCTATTATGGGCAATACAGTTAAAAATTGAAATAGTCAATTTGATCCCCAGGCCTGGCATGCCAGCCCCGCCCTCGGAGCATGCTGAGATGGCGATTGAGACAGGGCCTGGGAGCACACCTGTAATCCCAGCATTTGGGAGACTGTAAATAGAACCACTATGAGTCTGATCTGGTAGTGAGACCCTGAACACCCTATAGACCCTCCCCAAAAATACAGAACAAACAAATGAAATAGTTTGTATACATTGTAAGATTTTAAGATATATAGCTACTTCTTCTTAATTCAATGAGAAGAAAGATCTGTACTAATAGTGTTTGGACAAGATATCATGCCTGCATCTGTACTATGAGTAACTACTATGAAGATGGCAATATGCAATATATTAATTATTGTAACAGTCGTACTAACCTGTTTTGAAACTGTGTCATTAGTATTTGTTTCTCAATAAAATTAATTTAAAAATAAAGTCATTATATAATTTTAATTACATTGATAGGCACTTTCTAGACAGGTTCTTTTACATTTTTTTTATTTTCTTGAAAAGACTGACTTTTGAAGATATCTATAATTTGATAATAAATGATAGCTTTCATTTTTTCTCAATTGAATTTATGTTTGAGTTTTTAAATAAAATGACTGAACATTTCTTTATGTATTCAATAAGAGAATCTTATACTATGAGTTTATTTACATTACTTTTAGTCATATGATTTATTTACATGTTTCTTTACTTAGGGAATTGTTTATAAAGCCCCTGAAAATTGAAACCAACCTTCTGCCTTTTTCAGCAGTACTTATACTCATTATATAAAAGTATATCAGAATATTAATTTGATCAAGAGAAGAGAAAGAGAAAACTATGTGGATTACATTTATGTGCAGAGATTTTAATCATTAGTCTATACTTAAACCATATCATGCTGTATGCTGCATCTAAACTTTAGAACATTAAATCTTAGAATTAACAAGATACAACTTTTTCCTCTAAATCTATTATTTTTATGGTAAGACAATAACCATTTATGGTGCTAAAAAGAGTTGCTTTGTCACTCTGGGCTACTTCTTTTTGCAGTTTTGTCATTGCAGTTGTGACAGTAAATGGTTCAAAGTGCATCTAATGCACTTAAAGTTTATGGAAGCATTTCTTTTCCAATCTGACCCACATCATCTTCATTGCAATATAATGACTATGGATCACAAAAATTTCAGAATGCTTCCAGAAAGGCAAGATCTCACCCATTAATAATGAAGCAGTTACACATTAAATTACTGTCACTGTACTTCTTTATGAGGCAATAAAGGTGTTAAACAGACATGGCTATACAACCTCAAGTGTATATTTGCTCATCTGCATCTTCTTGTACTAACAAGATGCAAAAAAATGAAAACAATAACAGATTTATTGAAAAAAAAAAGACCTTACAAGGACAGTACATATTAGAAGGTACAAGAGCGACAGCCCATCATACACACAGCTTCAGGGAGGGGTGACTTCACCCAGGTATGAAGCATGTACAACAGCAGGTCTCAATGTTTAATTCTGCCTGCCTCAGAGTCAAAGCTATTCCCATATCTTGTATTATTTACTCAGAGCCATTTTTTTCCCCTATTACAAGGCAGTAATTGGTTTAAGAATTTTTTTCCAAATTTTACATTGCATTACCTTCGCCCAACTCTCACTTTTGGCTGTACCTTTGCTTCATTTCTTAATATTTTCATTGTAGCAAAGAGTATTAAGGTAGAAAAACTAGTATAAATAATTGCTGGTTGTGACTTAGTTTTTCTAAAAACCATCATATCACTTTTGTTCACTGTACATCACAGAGGCTACATGAGCAAAAGAGAATTTACTCCCTCCTCTCCTGGATATACCTGAGTTTTAAGGCCTTGAGTATAAATCTTGATTTTCTTACTAATTGTAAGTTTTTCAAAAGTGATTTCATGTATTTTGAGTCCTTACCCCATTATCTGTCAAAAAATTCAAGAATTTACTTTCCCTAAGGTGCAATAGGGATATATTACACTTTGTAATATTTATTTTCCTGGTTTAAATGTATTTCATATACATTTGGTTTAAGTATGTTTTATGTATTTTTTTATATTTGGTTTATGTAACAGAGAAAAATATTTGGCAAGGAAACTGATCAATAAAAGGAAATATTTTCTCTAGGTAGATAACTCTTGGGATCGGGGAAATGGCTCAGTGGAATAAGTGCTTCCCTGGAAGCACAAGGGCCTGAGTTCAATCCCTGGTTCCACCAAAAAAATAAACAAATAAAATAATTAACTCTCACCTTATATTTCTTACACTTTGCAACAAGATAGACTTTTACATATCCTTCATACTCTACAATATGTATTTAGGGACATATCGCTTTTCTGTGGCTTCTATAATAGATGACCACAAACTTGCAATGATCACAAATCTTTTCTCAAAGACTAGGTCTGACATCAACCTATCAGCGGGTCTCACTGAGTATGAAGGATTTAAGGGAGAATCCAGTCCCTGTTGTTCATGCTTCCGTCCTTCCGCGTGTTTCCTTCCATGTAACCCCGTCGCTCCTGGGTCTGCCTCCATAGTCAAGTAATCTGCTTTTCTTCCTCTGGTCCTTATAAGGATGTAGCATCCTTAGTTATCCTTAACTTCAATCTCACCGACTTAATCCAGGATGATCTCCTAAAGTTCCTGAGATTAACTCTGTAAACAATTTTTTTTTCTTTACTTTCTTTATTTTTTTTATGTATTTGGCACAGGGGCTCAGTACGCAGCTTGGACTCACAATTGTCCTCCTCTTTTAGCCTCCTCAGCGCTGGGATTACGGGCTTATACTGCCATGCCCAGGCCAAGCTCACCTGGGTGGGGGGAGGGGTGGCAGATGCTGAGTGTGCTGAGCTGCTTTGCTGGCCCTTTTTTTTTTTCCTTAGTAAGACCTGATTCACAGATTCTACAGATAAAGAAAAGCACATTATTTGGGTCCAGTACTCACTCATACCAATCTGAGACTAACTACTACTATTATTTCAATTTCATAGGAATAAAAGCTCTGTTTTACAGATGTTTCTGTACTTTTTTGAATATCACAGAGCCAATTAGTACCATAGAAGCACAGAGAGCGACGCACATGTGTGTTTCTGATTGAAAGCCTGTGCCCTGGACCCCTGCTGTGTATTATGCTTGTCATAACCCAGCAAGTGCATGAGTTCTAAGAATTCTTATCTTAGAGGACAAATCTATCAGAAAAAGAACAAAAACAGGAATCTTTTCCTTTACAGAAGCTTAACCTGACTCTCTGAAAATGTCAAAATCACTTCTAGTGAAAATTAGCTTGACTGTAGGAGTAAGAGTTGAATTGCTTGAAATCTGAAGATGTCAAGATAGGGTCAGGCAGGAGTCTATCTTGTTTCCCTAACTAGAAGCTCTCAGAATTCTGTCTAAAAATTAAGCCGGGAGCATCAATTCACCTTAGTGCTGCGATCTTTAGGCGCTTTGTTGTTAAGCCTTTGTACCGAAAATTACAATGATCAGAGGGAATTTAGAAAGGAAAGGAAATTCGGGTACTTCGAAGTACACTTCCTCACCACTCTAATTTGATTGTGTGCTCCAGAATGTTTTCTCCCACCATATACAATGTTTTTTGTTTTTAATCATGATTGGTACATATGTCGCAATTTATACAAACTCAGACTGATCATCCCGCTTGTGATCACCCTGAAGTGCAGAATCCAAAAATGCACGACTGCCCACGCAAGAGCCGACGTGAGAAATTCCACATCTGATCTCACGCGATAAGTCACAGTCCAAATACAGATGCACTAAAATATTGTATAAAATTAACTTCAGACTATACTATAAATTGTGTGTGACATAAATGATTTCTTATTCACACTTGGAATGTATCTTTAATGTATTTAATTTCATTATGTATATGTTATTATTTCAAGATCTAAAAGCAAAGAATGACCCCAAAATCGAAACACTCTGGTTCCAAGTATTTTGGATAATGGATCCTCAAATTATATTATTTTCAACTAAAGTAAATTACCTTCTACATAAGATTCCACCAAGACAAAGTAAAGTCTTTCCCTCACCAATCCTAAATATTCAAAATTACTTTTACATATTTTTATTTATACATTTTGTAATGACTCTAGAATTACGTGCACAAGAGCCACACACACTTTAATAGTACGGTGTTGGACTAGGATAGCAAGTTATATTTTATTTTTGATTCTGGACTAATTAATTGTGGAGCCCCAACTAAAAGCCATCTGACTTTGTGGACAAAACTGAGACAATGTTTTGGGGATATCAAGAATCAAACCCAGGTCCTTGCGCCTGCCAGGCAGACACATGGGCCACTGAGCTATATTCCTGGTAACAATGAATATTTCTTGATTCAAACAATGCTGTAAGTTTAGAAGAACTGTAAAAATAGATGTCAAAACATTTATTTTTGACAGAAAACAAAGAAGTGTTCTAAATTTAAATAAACAAAAAAGAATACAAAGCAATTGACATGCAAATTTAAAATCTGTGCACAATTTCTGAACCTTTTTTCTAAATCAGCTTTTTGAAAGATAGCCTGGTATTTTAGAAGCATTTTCTTCTAATGAAAATGAGTAGATGGCCAGATTATAGGAGGATTTTAACATTGTCAATAAAATACAAATTTGATTGCACTAAAAATACTTCACTCTAAAATGACGCTTCCATGAGTCCTAAGAAATGCCTTCAGAAATTTCCTTTTGCTCAACTCCCTTTTCTCTTCACCTTTAATTTCCAGATGTGTTACAATATTTACTCTCCCCGAAAGCTCATCTGCCAGCCCTAGGGAGCTTTAATTTTCACTCATTCACGTCCACAGACAAGTTGTTAATAGTACCAAGTGTGGAGTCCTTTCCAGGAGAAGAAAAAGACGTTTGCCTTGAACACAGCCAGGCAGTTAGAAAGTATTTAAACTCAAATGATTAGTGGAGTTGTCCGGGGACCAAAGGGACTTCTGCTGAGTGGTTGGAAAAGAGATTGGCCTGCTGTTTGCCACAGATAGCTTGCATTTAAAATACTAAGTAATTAAGTGTTTTAATTTTGGTCCCCTTGGTGCCTCGCCTTTTCAAAACACAGCAGGGACTGTGAACATAATTGGCACCATTTGGAAGGTTGAGTGCCTAAGGTTGTAGTAAGTCTTTGTAGCTGAAAAATGACACTTTTCATTGAGTATCTTGCTATAGTTAACTTATCTCTTTTCCTATGCTAATTATCAAGCAATGTGCCTAACTCACATTAAAAAACTCTCACAGCCTCAAGCCTTTAAAAGCTGAGATAAGACAGATTTATCGTGAGAGACCAATCTGTGTCCAGAAACCAAAGCTAAAAATATATGTCTAACTTTTTGTTGCAATACTATGTGTACTCAATCAGATTGTTTTACAGTTTTATTTTACTCTAAAATATAGTACTGTATATCTTCAAAGATCTTACATTCTCTTTGACTTCTTGAAGCAAGCTCTTGATTTAGGTTCACATACCAGAAATGTTGAATGACAAAATAGATTCACTTTCATCTGGTTCATCAATGGCAGTAACGTCCATGCAGGATCATGTACAAAAACACAATGAACTTCTGTACTACTGCACTGAAGTATCACTCCAACACTACCGTATTTTAAATGCTCTCTGTGGCTATTTGCTAATCCAATAAGTGAATGAATATTCTGCCTTTTATTTCCTGTCATGTAATCTAGCAGTGCAGACTTTCTTCATTTCCTAGTCTGTATATTTTGAAGATATGCTGATACATATCCAGAGAGTTAGATTAAATTTTTATGTGAGGCTATTTGCATTGACCCATCAATTCTGTAGAATGAGAGCTCATTTCTGTAGCAGTTATAGGAATGTTTGACTAAAAAAACAAAGGTCTGGATTTCTGATAGATCTCAGCTGAATATGTCACTTCTTTTCCTCATTTCCAAAATGAGGATGGTAGCATCATCTTTATCTGTTCTACACAAGAATGACAGAACCCAAATAGAGAATAGACACAAAGAATGCAGCCAAGGTGACCAAATAGTTTCTTTTGTGTGACTCTGCTGTAGCACTGAACCAGGATAACACAGGAACAAATAAATGATGTTTACAGTAAAGTCATTGAGGGGGAATCTCTGAAACCTTGACTGGAACCCTGAATAGCACAGAGTCAGAAAGTCAACCTGGAGAAAAGAACAATGTAAACTGCAGCTTCAGCTCCTGATCTATGTCTAGAAAGGAAAAGGAGGTCAAATGGATAGTGGAAGGTAAATAGAAAAGTTCTAGAAGCTCCAATCATAGCAGCAGGCCAGCAATCCGAACTTCAAGAGAATATCATGGTCCTTATCGGGTTTAAATCCTGTACAGAGAGTTGACTGATCTAAGAGTGACTCTTCCATGAATATAGGAACTTGATTTGAGTCTCATCCAGCCTCAAGATCTCCCCAGCTACAATACCTGCTACTAGAAAGACATTGCTAGTATGTGTTCACCCAGCCCCAGATCCTTGACTCAAGTACCCATGGTTGTGGAGAAGTAGCTGCCTTAACATCCTGCAGCTTCAGGAGTAGATGTGACTTTCACCAAAAGGCTGAATCCAACCAACACCTTCCACAATGGAGAAGGAAGATCTCTGTGCCAGCCTGCAACCTTGAAAGTATACCTACTGTGCTATACTTCCAACTTTCATCTGTGCTTTTCCATCAGTACCTAATAAAAACACAAGTACATCCTGTAGCTCCTGGAATGGGGCTACCAAAAGTCTTATGACATGAATTTAAATATAAAAAATTCTCAATATTCCATCAAATGTGTTAGAAAGTATAAATACAGTCAGTAAAATTGTAAGACAAAAAATCAATGTACTAAGACAGTATTAATATGCATTATAATAATAAAATGTCTGAAACAGACATTAATAAAGAAATCTTATTCACCATAGTTACAAAGAAACAATTTAGGAATAAATTTATCCAAGAAAGTGAGTAAGATTTACAATGATACTTATAAACCCTGATCAAAGAAGCTGTAGAAGTCACCAAGAAATTAAAAGATTCCTAGTACTGATGGACTGGAAAAGTTACAATTGTGAAAATAAGCATACTATCTGAATGATCTACAGAACAAATGCAATTCCCTTTAAAAATCACTAAATCTAAACACAAAAATAGAAATAACAATATTAAAATTCATGCGGAACCACGAAAGACCCAAAATGTTCAAGACAATTCTGAATACAATAACAATAACAAGAGCAGCGGCAATCACAAAGCTACAAACAGTATCACATCTGACCTCAAAAAGTATTATAAATTATAGTAGAAAATGCTAGGGGGGGATAATATTTTGAAGTATTCGTGTGAAGAATGACTCCTAGACATAGTCACTAAAAGTAAATATACAGGTTTATATAAAAATAAACCTATGGAGCAAAGCTAGAAATCAACAGAGTTTTACAAAATTGATAGAACTGGAAAAAAACTTAAAAAAAAAACTCATCTCGCAAAAAATAACATTGAGAATAAATACAGTTTTTAAAGTGGCTCTCACCATAAAACCACATAAAGCAATATTAAAATAGGCAAAAATATAAATGCTGCTAAAATAACAGAATATGGAAAACAAGTATACTTAAAATTGTACTAATCACCAAGGAAGTGCATCTTAAAGTCAAAGCGAGATATCATCTCACTCCACTTAGGATGACCACTATGAGAAAGACAAAAATTATAAATGATGGCAAGAGAGTGGAAGTGGATAAGTCCTGCAGACTGATTAAGATATAAATTAATATAGCCATTATGGAAAACAGTCTTCTTCAAAAATCTAGAAATGAGGGGCTGATGAGATAGCTCAGTGGCCTAAATCACCTGCTTAGGCAAGCCCAGGGACCTGTGTCAGGGTTCAATCCCTGGCACCATGTGTCACACCAGCCCCACCCCCAGGGCAGGCTGAGCCAGCAACAAAGTCTGGATGTGATGGCACATGCCTGTAATCCTTGTGCTGGGGAGACTGAAAATAGAAAGATCATTCTGAGGCTGAGCTGCATAGACCTGCAACCACCAAATACATTAAGAAAAAAAAACTAGAACTAGAAATACCGCTCAGTCTCATAATGCCACTACTGGGTATACGTCGGAGGATATGTACTCACTATGCCAGTAGTCACTTGTATTACCATGTTTAAATCAACAGATTAATGGATAAAGAAAATGTGATATATATGTACAGTGGAATACTGTTCAGCCATAAGGAACAATGGAACTCTAGTCTACTCATTTGAGATAACATGGATGAAACTCTTGGTCCCTGCTAAGCAAACTAAGACAAACACCAAAAACAAATACTGAGGGCCCTCACTCATTTGTGGAATCTAGTATATCATTATCCAGAGAATTTTGCTCTGCACATCTTTTGCTACTCTTTTATCTATTTGCCTTCATTTCCCTAGAGTCAGGATGGCTGCTCACAGACCCCAGGTCACTTACAGAGTTTAGCAAACTCCGTTGAAGTTTGGCTTCCACCCACAGTGCAAGCAGACAGCCGAAGGCTGATGCTTACCACCTCTGCCTGCTTTCATGAGCACCACTGAAGCAGTCGCCACTCGAGGGCTGAATGGGAATCTCACCAGCAGGCTGTGCATGATGGACCCAGCCCAGGCAGCGCAGGATGGAGGAAGGCTCATACGAATCATGTGAGAAAAAAATTTTTTAAAAAAAGCTTTGTTTGGGCCATTGAAAAAGAGTTACCAACTCTAGACTCACTAAATAGATAAATGTCCACTATCAAAGGTGAAATAGCAGTTGGAGTAACTTTGGGTAAGGGAGTGAAGTATTTCAAAAAAAGCTGTGAGAAGGAGTTTAACGTTCAGAAAGCATCACTGTTTACAAGGAGGCCTCATTATTCTTATATTCCTAGCATTATCATTGTAGTAGGATCTTTGGAGGAATTTAGCAGCAGAACACACAATAACTAAACACTGGAAACAGCCTAGAAACTCAGTGGATAAATGAATAAAGAATACATGGAGTGCATATACACAGCACAACTCCAACCATAAAGAAGAAAGAAACCAGGTCATTAGCATAAAAGAGGTGAAACTTGAAACTATAATATTAATGTTAAGCAGAATAAGTCAGACATATAAAGATAAATATCACATGTTTTCTTGCATATGAAATCTGAACTGTAAATAAAAACAAAAAAAACTAAATGAGAAATGGTAGCAAACACAAAACAGACTTCTAGGAGTTGGAAAAATGATCTAGGCAAGGTGCAAAGAGGGATACAGAGTTTCCTTATAAAGATAGATTAGAATGCCCCTTCAGTCCAGCTATTCCCATTCTAGTTATCGTCCTGGAAGTATGAAAAACATTGTGTCACGGTAATATATGTGCACCCATGTTCATAGTAGCACAATTTGTAATCATTAAATCTTCGAACCAACCCAAATATCCATCAACTGAAGAATGGATGAAAAAGATGTACTTTTATACTCAGCCATAATTATGGAAAAACTAGAGATTTTCATAGGTCAATGGATACAACTTAAGGCCATTCTCATATGAGAAATAAACTAGACCCAGGTGTGTGAACATCATATTGTGTCATTAGTGTGAGAACCTGAATGAGTAAATAAGGTCTAACAGTTGCAATTGATGTTGTGAATTGGGAAGATATTACTCAAAAGAAAAGACAAACTGGGAAGGGGGAAAGGAGAGAAGAAGGAAGGGACAAAGAAAATACATGTCTATATGCAAGATAGTTATGACAGTTACACAGCTGGTCTCTCTTAGTTCATTGAAAAGAAAGGCTTGTGCTAATATTGTGTGGATGAGATATCATGCCTATATCTTGCACTCTGACTAACTATTAGGGACACATACATAAAGTATTATCATTGTAACTCTTCTACTAACCTGCTTTGAAACATTTTCTTTGTTATTTTTATTTATTTTTTCTTCTCTTTAAAATAAAAAATACAAGATATGCTCTGTACCCCAAGCAGGCATAATCACAATGTATTGCAAACATGTATTAAGAAACACTGGTACTATTTTACAATGCATCACTGCAGAATAATAGACACTGATCTTTATTTGCAAGATGTTCAAGAAGTTAGAAAAGCAATGTTGACAAAGGTTAAGAAAGCAAAGTTAAACATCTGTTTCTGGCATTCCTTGGGAATGATATTTCAAGACTTTGACATGAGCAAGGTTTATGCCAAAGTCAATCCCATTGGCATACTACTACTCAGTAAGCAAATACTTAGTTCATCCACATCTGTATAGCAATAAGGAAAACTGAACTAAACGAAATCAGCATTGCAACGTTGAGTTTGAAAGCGTTCCAAGCTCTGGATTCAGGCCTAAGTCTTCTCTTTGCTATCTGCCTAGCCTTGGGAAAGCTACATTAGCTCTCTGTGCCTCATCTTACTCATATTAAAATGTTTATCCCATTAAAGCCTACCTAGAAGCTTGTGTCAACATATGACAAAGGTCTGCTTATAAATAATGTCACATGGTTTCATGGTTCCTACAGAAGTCAGAGACTCCTGGGTCAGGGACAAAGGATTTAATTATCCATCGAACCAGGACTTCTTTCTTTCTCTCACATCCTTTCAATCCTAGAGGAACACAGAAGGGCCCAGGTAGGGGCTATATCTATGAAGGATTTGTGTAATAGATGAAAATCCTTCAGGGTAGAAGACCAAGACAATGTAATTGCTGCAAGAAGACACAGCTTAAATTTTTCATGATGGGATAAGTGATCATTATTTCACTGAACAAAAACTAAATCAGGCTTTCCCTCAGAAAGACATGTGCTTTATCTTCCAAAACTAGTCCTGATATTGTCTCCTTATTATGAGAACCTGAAAGAGAAAATAAAATCTGAATGGCACTGGAAAAAGGAAATGGGCCTGTTTAAGAGGAAGAAGTTACTGAGTTACAGAGGATAGGAGAGAGAGTATGTGAAAGCGATTTGTCTATACATGTAAGAAGCATAGTTTGGACAACTGTACTATGGATTTCTGTTGCACTCTGGAAAGGAACTGTTAATACTGTTTTATCTACTTTTTCCAATTGTTTGTCCTTTTGCTCTTCTTAATTTCTTGTATATTTCTTTCTAGATTTTATTCCTTCCAATTTTGCATGCATATATCTGTTGAACAACTAGTTGGAAGATAATATAATACAGCAAATACTGTGAAATTCATATTATTTTGTTAAGTGAAATGCTGTATCACTTTTAACTTTTTTGTTTTAATACTATTTTGCACATTCTTTTCTTTTTTTTGACAGAACCAGGGATTGAACTCAGGCCTTTGCACTTTCCCCGCAAGCACTAATTCTACTGAACTATCTTCCTGGCCCATGCACTTTCTTTAAAAAATAAAAAAAAATTAAATAAGAAAAATAAAGGAAATAAAAACTAATCCTGATCCATTTTTCAAAAGACAATCTGGAAACAATAAGTGGTTACCTCTTCTTGTAAAAAGAAATTAAATACAGGAGATAGATAGCAGATTGGCTCCTATCTCTCTCAACAAATCAATGTGAATGCACTAATTTAAATAAATTTTAACCATCATTGCAGTTTCATATTATAGTCTCTTACATGAGGTTCATTGTCATTAGATCTGATTGGCCCCACATTCACAGATATACAAATTGGCCCCCTAGCAAGTCTCTAATAATTAATCATTTTAATCATTTATTTTTTCTTAATAGAGCTCAACACTGGTTTAGAAAGTTCCTAATTTTTAAAATTTTCTTAATGTTGACTTACTGTATTTCTATATAAGTTCTTATAATCAATAGGATAATTAGTCCTCTGAGTCATAGGCACTCACTGTTTTTATTATAAAATAATTATGATAGAAATGATAATAATCCAGGAAACATTCATAAAAGCTTATACTGCCTCAGCTTAATATTTTTTCTGAAAATTTCATGAGGATTTGTTTTAGTGCCTCATTAAAAATATTGAAGAAATAATAGCATTAGCATGGAAACAATAAATAGTATATGATGGAATATTACACACTTATCCTTGAGTAAAGTTTAAAATTATGGAAGATTGCTGGAGATATACTTCAGTGGCATAGGGCCTGCCTGGCAAGCTCAAGGTCCCGAGTTCAACTCCTAATACAAAAATAAATAAATAATAAATAAATAAATAAATAAATAAAATTATGGAAGACATGCTAACATAACAAAATAGTCTGTGATTAGATTAAGGATTGCAGTCAATTGAAACACAACATTAGCTAACCATAACATAAGACACACTACCTCTTTTACAGCTATAATGACATTCTCAGTGCTCCAAAATTTGTAGCCAACTTAGAAAATACATGCAATAAAGAAAGTGCATCACAGTACGATGGTGTCTTAGTGTAAGGGAATCCAAACATCCATTAATAGGCTCACTCCAGGCTAACTCTGTTGCTGCCAATAAAATTGCTTAAATTTCTTGCCAGAAGTCCAGATGCTTCTCTGTTTAAATTAAAATAAAATAACGGCTCCTGAATTAGCCAGTGGCCTATGTCACCTATACACATACTTCTGTGTCCATAAAGATTTTGCCCCAGAATTTTGGTGGACATCAACCTTCAGACACTTTATATAAATTTTGTAGCAGTTGCATTAACTTACAATCAGGCCCCCATATGCTTTGCTTCATATCTGTGTCACCTACGAAACTTAAAGCAACGTAAGCACTGGGCAAAAAGCAGCTACACTGCAGAGTACAATGAATAAAGAAGAGTCTATACGTGCTAGAAACAGATGCAATTTTGTAAATATATTTTCTATTTGGGTTAATTGAATATGAATTAAATGTTAGTAATAATACCATTATACTTTGTTGAAGCTATGCAAATTAAAATCACAATAAGAAAATACTTCATTACAGTTTTGTAATTTTGTAATAGTTTATAATTTTCAATTTTAAAAAATTATGTGTAACTTGATTGATACATTTAAATCATTTATGGGATGTTATGAAAGAAAAGTAACATTTATGTTGAACAACATGATAAGTATGATGTAAATTGTAGTGTCCCGTGGAATACATTTGAAAACCTTTAGGAATTATGCTTGTGTAATCTCCCAAATCAATTTCTCTTTCTAAGAAGATAAGTTGGAAAAACAGAGCAATTGTAACAGTTAGTTTAAGAGTCACAAAACTCACTGATCCAAAGTCAGTTTGGGGAATGGTTGTTGTCACAGGTATGAGATGTTTAAGAAATTGAGCTGTTTTAGAAACAAAGCAGGATCCGGCTATGCAGAGCTCTGGTTCTGAATGAAAGGGCTAGGAGCTTTAATTGGGTCACCCTTGTCAAATCTGATGCTGAACGCAGGTATCGTGATACTTCAGAATGGAAAACCCAAGATTAGGTCACTTTTTTTTTCAAAATGTCTCCTTTCCCAAGAAAATCTACAGAACTTGAAATAACGTCAATGTAAGCACAAGAAATTTAGAGTCTCTGTTACCACAAAAGAGAAGATTATTTTCTTCCAGGAGCTGTCTGAGACTTTCATTAGGTAAACAGGAAGTGAGTTTCCACTTCATGGCTTTCTTGCATGTGGCTCCCAGTACCCTCTTGCTGCTGCCAGAAATCTTGCTCCTGTATTTATTTATCAACTTTTCAATTAATTAATAAAACAAATATTTACAGAATGTAGGTAAAATATCATCACAGGCTCACTGATAACCAAGGCTGCTTTTTTTTTTCCCTGATAGTCACAGTTGGAAACTTGATTACTAGTCCACCTTTTAGCTCTTCGTATTTCCTTCTTGGCCTACCCACATTATCTTCTAGAATTGTCCTTATTTCTGGGTTAAATATTTGTGCCTAATGGCAATAGATGGTAACTGCTGGATATTTAACTTATCCTGGAGATAATATAAATAAATTATACAAGAACTTTCTGGAGATAATTATTTTAACCTGTGATTAAAGACATAGCAGGATCCTCATGCAAGATACTTAGGATTTGTCATAAATCATGGCTTTTGTACTTTTATCTAACATACTTGACTTTTTATAGTTATGGGGTTTAAATTTCATCTTTTCCATCTTCCAGCCTAGAATAATGGTTGGCAGTGCTCAGTGAAACAAATTAAACTGTAATGATATGCTGAAATACCCACTTATGGGTACTGCTGTGGCGAAACTATGAACCACTTAAGATATGTTAATACTTCATTGTTCAGAATTTTGTTTGTGATCTGAGTTTTTGGAGGCCTTCCAGCCCAAACCTCCCTAATTTGTATACAAAATTTTAAACAAAAACTTGCATTTATATATAGATAACAATAGGTTTTTTTGCTTTCATTTCCTGAATTATTTTTAGTATTTCTAATGATAGATAATTTCATCTCCAGAATGTTAGATAGTTTGCCCAACATAATTTTCTCAGACAAAATGAATGGAAACAATAAAAATTGTAATTTTGAGATTTATTTGATTGCTATAAATTATGATTTTCTTTCATCTACAATTCTATGTCTATAATATGTGAATGGGTAAATATAGTCAAAAACATTTATATTCATGTTATAATTATTCTAAATTGCCATGCTAGCTATCAGTATCCAAAAGCTGCTTGGATAAAAGGGGAAAAAAAGAATCTTTAAATACTTGCTTGAACACTAAATCTTCTATTATCCATCGCTTATTACTCTTTTTTCTACGTTAACTAAAATCACTGAGTAAAATGAAAGAGTAAAACTAAGATTGTAAGAAACCAGGGAAACTAGAATTTCCAGGTAGGGAAACTAGAATTTCCAGGTAGAGAAATGATTCTACCAGGAGAAAATAAAGAACTTCAAGTCAACTGCATCCTCCAAGTAGTTGCTTTGAAAAATAGTTTTCATCACACACTGAAATATTGTGGCAGAATTTAATAAGTGTGGAAGACATAAAAGAAATCATGTGTTACACATTTAATGCTTATGTCAGAGGTCAAGGTGAATGAAATATAATGGTCAGCAAAAGATAGAACAATTACTGCTATAAAGATGTAGGTTTTTTCGGTGTGAAGACATACCTATAGCAGGATGATTTAAGGCGCTCATCATAAAAGACAAAAGTTTAAAAAAGTCGTGGACCTTCACTTTGTATTTTGAAATGCCCTTCTCATGGCTTATTCACAAATGTCTCCGCTAATATTCCTTCATACAAAAAAAACCCCATTAATTCATACACCAGTGACCCTGGGGGACATCCAAAGCTTTTCTCATAAACAAGGTCTCCATGCCTTAGCCTAAGTTCATTCTATTTTTTTTTATATTTAAAATATTTATGTACTTATTTTTTTTTATTTTATTGAACTACAAAAGTCAATCAGACAGTTTCAAGACACCTTAACAATACAGATTCGATAAATTAATACATTGCAAACTGTTTTCATAATGTTTTGGTATTGTACAAGGTGCATACATGATATTATATTTACAGATATTATTTTAGTAGATATCTCTTATCAGTGAATTAAGAGTGTAGCTGCTTATCTTATTTTTTATACCTGAATTATATCAAAAATTCAATAATTATTTTCCTAGTGGATGACCCTAAGTTCATTCTAGGTAACCTCACGTTTCAGTTTGCGTGGGGTCATCCCAGCATGTGCCTGTTGTCATGACTTAATTTTCAGTAGCTCGCCATTCTGCTGTCACAAGTATGTGAATGACTCCATAAAATATGCTTGCATTGCTTTTTCAAACTCATGTTTCATTGTAAATATTCATAGAAATATTTCATTGTTTACCAAAATAAACCTGTTCTTTAATAAAATAGATGGCAATGAGACAGATACTGTTCAGTGGAAATTTAGCATCTTACAGCTGCTATAGTTGAGAAAAAAAAACCAATCTTAATAGATTACCGAGGCAAATAATTTATAACTGATCTGGTATAAATAATCACAAATAGTCTTCCTCTTTCATGGCTATAAGATCTGGAAAACGGAGGGATAAAGAGTTGGCCACAAGTACAAGAAACCCAGAAATAGAAAGAGGTAAGACAAGGACAGTAGTCATCAAAAACAGGGCAATGTATTGTTACTGCTTTTTTAAGGGTAACATGGTTGTGCATTTTGAACTTTCCCCTTCACAATGGTTGATTTACTCTCTTGTCTGAGGATCCTATTAGTTTTGAGCTCCTAATACATACTTTTTATGTCGCTGTTCAGTGTGTTACAGACATGTTGAGGAAAAGCTGTAAAAACAGAAATGAAAACCACGTTGCCTCCATTAGTTTGTATTGATGGATAAGGGAGAAAAGAGTCAATTCTAGGTTTCCACACATCAGTTTGCTGTGAAGATCATCTCTGCTGGAGAGTCAAAATAATTGTCCAAGGTGACCACAGCACATCTAGCCTTCCAGCCCACCAAACTTCATTTCTCATAACCACTTCCACCCTATGTATAAACAAGCTGTACTCCACATCTGTCACAGGGTTCACTTGGTAGGTCTTGGTCTAAGGTGAGCTTGCCAGTTTTCTTGGTCAGAAAAACAGTGGCTGTTACAGCACAGAGGCAGGGGAAGAGGGAAGCTCTTAGCTACTGGATCCAAGCATTTGCACCGCTAGTACATTGGGTGCTCCCAGGGGCTGACAGTTGATTAAGCAGACAGAAAGCCATCACAGAGGCATTACAACTTGGAGAGCTTGAACTAGCTCTGTGGACAGGGGAGGTGTACTGTTCAATGCAAGTAGGATTTGCATTGGGACAGAGCTCAATCAAAAAGAGGCATGATTGATAGCAATCTGTGGGGGTAACTCTTATATTCATATTTCTGGAAATGAGTCACTTAAAAATTTAAGGTTGTAAATATCAGGTATGTCAGGCTGAGGTAGATGTTATTCTTTCTCCCAGGCTACTGTCAGAGCTAATATCAAGTCCAGGACAATTGACACAAGTGTGAGTAAGTTAGGTCGTATCCCAGGAAGAGACATGGAGCACTCAAGCATATATAGGAGTTGATGCTTGATAAAAAGTCCACCAATCTCATAGGAATTTCCTTTTTTCAGAATGTCTTCAGTGGGGACTTCAGTGGGTAACTTTAGGAGCTTTAGACATGTTTATTGGCTTCTTGCTTGGGAGAGGGCTGTGTTCCCAGCCACATAAGTGAGGACTTTTCACTTTAACCATGGCTCGGCCCCTTCTAAAATATGTGTAATTCAGTATTACACAGTCAGAATGAATTGCTGACAGTAGAGCAGGAGACATACCTGGAGATGCACTGACTGGCTGAGTGTCTGATGAATGTGAGGAGGAGGCAGGTCAGACTCAGGCTCCTTGGGCAGAGCAGGATGAAGATCTGCTGGCTTGCACTGATTGTGAGAGCCTCTCAGATGGTCTTATGGGTTTGTTTTGATAACAAGGATGGTGTTCTTGTCTTCTGGGACACAGGTGCAGTGCCAAGGTAGGGCAGTTGTTAGCCCATTATGGACACTGAGTCCAAGAGAGCTGCCCTTGGTAGCTCAGAAGATTTGCACTTAAGGAGACTTTTGGAGGCAACTCACAAGGAGAGGAGGCATCTTTTAAATTTAGAGCAGTCCAATAATGGTGTCTGTGTTGGGACACAGAGATCTTGTCCAAGGTGGCCAACAGACTAGTAGGCTGATTTGTGGCTGGATGCCTGTTTGTGTTTTCTGTGGCATCTGACAGTAACAGGGGTCATAGCAAGTACGCACAGTTTATAGCCAGGCTTTGAGTTGAATCTATAGTTTCTGCCTCTTGGAGGAGAGGTTTTAGAACCTCAGGATTGTAGATATCCATGCCAGATTGATGAAGGCATTGGAACAGTCAAATTTTAAAGTTCAGAGTTAAACAAGAGGAAGGTTAATTGTCTTAGTGTGAAGATGTCTTCCAATGCTGTAAGTTTTTGCTGGCAGAAGGGGTGTGAGCTAAGTATCCCAGTTGCTGTGGGGATATTCTGACAGAGGGAACTTCTGGAAGAAGAAAATTCTGTTCCATTGTCTACCAGGAAAGCCACAGGTGTCCCCTTCCCCACTTTTACAATAACCATTGGCTTTTAGGGCCCCAATTTGATAGAAAATGGTCTGTTCTAGTCATTCAGGCCTATCTCTTTAGCACACAACTCATTTGTCCAGGTTGACAGTCCAATTATCCTTAGTAAAGTGTAGAACTCAGAAGGAACTGCTGATGGGCATCCTGGGTGGGCGTTAGATCACATCATGTAACCCGGATGTGCATATCTCTGGAGAGCCTCTGTGGCCAAGAGCAGGCAATGACCGGGAGCTGTTTCACTTGGCTGGAAATACTCAGGAGAGGGGTAACAATTGTGGTGGCTGACAAGGGAGGCATTGTAAAATTCTAAAGATGAATGGGTCTCTTTTTTCTTCTTCCTTGAGATGTATGTAGTAGTTTGATTTCATTTTCAATTCCACGAAAGCCCCTCTTCTTGCAGCTAGTTAAAACTATGGGTTTTGACTAATTAATTCCCATTCTACTTCCTGGTGGTGTGTGTTCTGTACTCTTGAACAACAGTGCAATAGACAAAAGGTGAATGCTCCTCAGGAAGAGACCATTCGAATGTCCACTTGGAAGCACCGCTCTTAGGGACCTAGGTGTGATTTAGGTACAACTTAGCTGGGATGGTGCGAGGCCTCTTTATGCCCTGTTTCAATTGTCATGGAATCTAAAGTGAGAGTCCAAGCAGCCACTGGGACTAGAGCTTTTTAGTCTTGGGGTGCAGATGGAGCAGCCTATTACAAATCCTATGTGTTCCACTCACACATTGACTTGGCAGGGACTCAGAGGCTGAACATGCCATTGTGCCTTTCCTTGAGGGTAGAAGCAACTAATAAGAGTTGATCAAGCTTTTCTTTGAACTGAGCAGGACTGACAGACTGATTAACTTGGGTACCCCCAGCAGATCTTACTAGACTCAGGCAGGCAGGAAGATAGACAGACAAAGAGACTGTATCTCCTCCCTTTAGGATCTGATATGGACCACTCTAGCAGGGAGCCCAGAATCCTTCTCCAGAACTCCCAGGGGACTTGAAAAGTCTCCAGAGCATGGCTTCCCATCAGGACCTGGGGAGGTCCCTTCACCATCTATGAGGGCCATGAGTAGGGACCAGAGAGGTCAGTATGGATGGTGTTCCAGCCCAGCACACTAGACACTACGGCAAGCAGGAACACTACAAGGACACCCAGCAGTAGGAGGCAGATTTATTTATATCCAGAGGCATTTATTGGAATCATCCCCAGAATATCAGGGCCTGATCTCTACAGACTAGGGTTTACCTTGGATAAGCAAGCAGAAAAATACAGGGTCAGAATGGTTTGTCAATTTAGATTGGCTTATTTAATATGTATTTAGTACAGGAACTATAGCTCCTCACTACAAAGATCACACTCATAGTGATTCTCCTGTTTGCAGCCTCCCAAGTCCTGGGATTATAGGTGCACACCAACACGCCCAGCCTCAATAGCTGTCTCAGCGTTCCCTGGGGGCAGAGCTGGCACGGCACACCAGAGATTGAACCCTGACCACTGAGTCTGCCTAAGTAGGCACTTTGACCTGTTGGCGTACACAATGTGAATCACAGTTACCACCTATGCATCCCAGTGACTGGCCATTTCTAAGAGACCCCAGAAGACAGCGGAACCGGAACAGGAACTACTACCTGGGCAAGTAAGAAACTGAAGTACACTGGCTGAGGGGACCATTTTCTGTTACGATACATCTTCCTGCAGTTTTCTGAGGAGAACTGTAGAAGAAGCATTAATAACTAAGATTAGAAATTTGTTGTTAAATTCACAACTTCTTACCGATAAAACATCCTGTGTCAAAAAATAAAAGTATCTTCTTCCTTCTCTATGGCTTGGTTTATTTAGAAGAAACAAGAAAAACCACATAAACACAGGGAGAAAGACAGTGAAGCACTTTCAGAAATATGCAGTCTTAGTTCAGTTTGCAGTGAAGTTCTCGTGTTGCTTTCTTAGTTGTGGGCAGGATGTGTTTCATTAAATGGCCACAAAAAGTGCAAGACCACTTGCGAGCACATCTTCACAATGCTTCCCACAGCTAACCATTTAAAAAGCTGCTGAAGGAGGAAGGAAATTGGGTAACAGTTTGAGTTCTTAAAAGCCATCAGCTCTGAATAGATATTATCTTCAAGAAAAGGAAATCGCATCTGTGCAGCTCAAACCAAGCTCCTCTGTTTGCATTCTGTTCTCGGCCTTCTGTAAGAGGAGAGCAGAGAAATCTCTCGGTGTTCCTTGGGTTGTTCATAAGCCAGGCTTATATTTAATTTTTAAATGAAAATGAAGCACAAAATTTTCTAAGTGATAAATTTGCATTTTCTCTGTTTGGCAGGGAGACAACAGTTGGTGTGAAAATCTATCTCAACAGCATATTAAGAAATCATCAAAGCATCCCAAAAGATACTTGTATACAAAGAAAGACC
>PVKA01000215.1:215127-236809 GCA_004027165.1 Ctenomys sociabilis
TTTTTTTTTTTTTTTTTTTTTTTTTTTTTTTTTTTTTTGCGGAACCGGGGATTGAACTCGGACCCTTGTGCTTGCCAGGGAAGCACTTATTCCATTGAGCCATCTCCCTGGCCCTATATATGTATTTTTAAGTGTCTTTTTTCCCTGGCACAGGAATTAGACCCCATGGTGTTTATACAGAGTTTATGTTTTATTTTATACTTAAAGATGGGTTGTCACTATGTTGCCCAAGCAAGGCTCAACACTTCCACCACCCAGAGTTTTGGCACAACCACAACAGGTTGAAATTTCATTTGAGACCATGACCTTCCATGGGGTTAGAAATACGGCCTTACTGAATCTGAAAATATATATATATTTTTTTTAAATGGAATTTTCATCAAATTAACATACTCTGCTTATTGGCACAGTGAAATTTTATGACTTGCTCTGACTTCCAACTACTTTTTAGACACTAAAGTAATTCTTTTCTATAATAATAAGGGCTTCACCTGAAATTGTCTCAACATCCATCTTCCCCTCAAACATCATCGCCACCACCTAAGATCAGTCCATGTGCTCCTACTGAGCCTTCATTTGCAGCTATACAAAACACGACCACCATGTTTTCAGTGAGTTATCACTTAGAGAATTACTGATACAACCAAGAAGACAAATGCCATGTTGTAAGGCTATTGTATAACTGACTTTTTTTATGATGTTTTAAAATTTCACTATTATTTAAAGTTGTTTTCAAGGCCAGCCAGATAGCTCAGTGGATTAAAATGCCTGCAAGCAGGTGCAGGGGCCAGGGGTCCGATCCTCTGGCCTGCCATGCCAGACCCACCTCCGGGGTGCACTGAGATGGCGATTGAGATTGGGCTTGGTGGTGCAGACCTGTAATCCCAACTCTTGGGAGGCTATAAACAGGTAGATCACTACTAGTGTGATCTAGTAGTGAGACCCTGAACACCCTGTAGACCCTTCCCTAAAATTCAAATATAAATAAATAAACAGTTGTTTGCAACTATTTAAAAAACAATTTTAATTGTATAAATATACAATGTACAAAAATGTAGGTAAATTACAGTTGAAATAATTTTCCCTATGTCCTAGCAGTACTATTATGTATCTTGAGTATGATTAGCATATAACTGCTAAGGATAGCACTTGATGCTTGTAGTCTACTGTTTATATTTTGGGTTAGAGGTAAAGAAATAGATCTTTCACACACAGGAAGGAGAGTAAGAGGAAAGATACCATTGTTACACTTCCATTATCTTGTTTTGTGTTTTTGTTTTTATTTTCTCTCTTTAAAATAAAATTTAAGAAAAAGATATGGAAGGAAGGGGAGAGGGAACGGTTGGAGACAAGGTGAAAGAAGAATTTATAATGTGTTATATACATGTACCAACTCCATACGAAGCATATAAGCATTATGTACTGCAAACATGAAATAATGACAGAGACTTTATAATCCCCTGGGCAAAACTGTTGCTTTATGATCAAATACTAACGTTCTGCTAACTCTTTTCAGTTTAGTGTGCTAAATCCAAATTAAGAGAAATATGCTTATTTCGGATCATTGGAGCTCATATTACCAATTTTTCCATGACAAAATTTTTCAATTTTTCTTCTTACAATGTCTTTATTCTCATGCTTACAAACATTCTGATCACACTCGTTGTGAGCATTCCATCCAGGAACACAGTAAATCTTGATCCTTCTCTCATTTACTTCTGCCTAGGTGTGCTCAGAAGGAGAAAGACAAATACTTATGATGCTGCAGGCCTAAGAATCAAATAGATTAACTAAGAAAGAAGAGGAATTTTCTATCAAAAGCTTGATATGAACTGACTGACTTTGCTTGAATGAACTGACTGTAAACTTCAGTGTGGCCTGAGAATGTAAAAGCTTTTCAATATGGTTCTTTGGAAACCATTAGTGCATTCATTATTTTTAATATTAATGCATTATCATTATAATCTTACACTAGTTGCCCAATAAATCCAAATGAATTTCATGCATTTGATAATGAAGTGCCATGAATATATTAATAGAATCTTTCTTTTCTTTTAGAATCCTTTCAAAGAAAAAAAAATACAGAACTGCAAAACAACCTAGCATTCACTTTATAAATGGAAAGGCCTCTGAAACAGGTTTTGGAAATTTGTATTTAAAATTCCTGCATGTGAAAAGATAGAAATTTCTAGTCATCATACACAGTTGTTCAGTACAGACCCTACATAAATCTGCTCAACAAATAAACACTGCCTCAGAGCGATCTTGCAAATTAAATAGCTGTTTCCCAGAGAGAGAAAAAGTGGAGAACAAAATTAATTGTACAGCTACATGATCTCAATGGGGAACTACCCTAGCCTGAGTCATTGCCGAAGTGAAGTGAATAGAGCTGATTTTTGTGAGGATGCAAAAGAAAATGCCTGAAAACTCCAGAGAGAGAGAGAGAGGAGTAAGAAAGGATTTGGTACCATGTTGTTAATTAGCCAACTTAACAGAAATGAAAGTCATATAAAAAGCTAATGAAGTGAAATTGATGTGCACGGTCTTTGTCTTCATCTTGAACACAGCCCAAGCAATCCCTGAGCCAGGGTGTGCAGCTCCCGAGAGCACGCTGCCATGGGCTGGATGCAGAGAAGAGGGGTTGATTTCTACAGCTCCTAACGGTAGACTTTTCATGCTCTGGTGCTTTGCTGAGCCCAGTCAGCCATGTCAATTCTGTCTTGAGAGACACCTGTTTTTTGTAAGCCTGTCAAGGATATTAAATATGGGGAAAATGTGATAACAGCCTCATTTCATTATCTGTCTAATGATAATTCCCTATGATCTTTACTCAGCTGTACTGCTGACTTAGAGAGTGCTACAAGCTACCATTTTTTACCCAGACAGAAAAAGTTCAGAATAAGGTATGGGACTACTGTGCTACATTGGAAGAATCTGTAAGTTCTCTGTATCTCTCCTTCCTAAGTTAAGGCTGCATTTTATCCATTTCATTATGCACATATGAAATTCATAGAGTGTCTATAATCCACAGAATCCATCTACAAAATATTCAAAATTGTATGGTGTTCACTTTAAATCTCAGTAAGTTTAACTGCTATTAAAGCAGAGGAATAGATAAAAGAATAGGAAAAGGTAGCCCCGCTGCTGGAGGGCCTTGCTTATCTTGTCTTCGGCGGGTAATAAAGTAAACTCAATTTCAGGAAGCTGGATAATATTCTTTGAAAAAAATTTAAAATTCACAGTGATCATTAAGTGCTTTCTATAGTGATGTCTACACTAAGCACATAAATTTATTAATAAACCTGGACTAGCTGGCCAAACAGCTCACCGGATTAAAACTCCTGCAAGCAGGTTCAGGGGACAGGGGTTCGATCCCCAGGCTTGCTGTGCTGGCCCCACCCCAAGGCCATGCTGAGATGACAATTGAGATTGTGGATGGAGGCCTACACCTGTAATCTCAGCACTGCTTGCAGGTTTAATCAGTTGAGCTATTGGGCCTGCCATAAAATTTTAATTTCTAGGAGAAAATTAACATTGAAGTCAGGTGACTTAATTGTTTATGATCAGAGTTAGTAAAAAGTAAGTCTTCAAACTGAATTTTATTTCCAAAGTTCCTGCTTTGCATCCCAAAACATAGAAGCATGTACGGTAAAAGGTAAGGAATTTCCAAAGGGCTTTTAAAAAATTAAAAAATAAAGCTCTCATTTGAGGATCACATGTCTTCTTTGAAGTCCAGACTAGCAACACTGAACTCTATTGCAAAGTATTTGAATTTTCAGATGCTGGCTCTGCCCTATCAACAATTATAGCTATCACTCATTATTATTAATATTTGATATTTTTATCCTAAAATAAGTCAGTAGATGAAATACTTTTTTTTTTTTTTTTTACTTTTCAGGGTTTGAACATTTATTTCTTATTTTATCAGTTGTAAATAATTACATATAATTTCTATCCTGCTGAGTAAACTACAAGAAGACTTTCTGTGGGATCAGAATTTAAACAATGTGCCTGATCCATACTTAGCCGTGGAATAGCTGAGCTGTCTGGAAGATTCGGTTGGAGGGCAAGTCCATTGTTTTTTTAAGAACTGCAAAGAACAGTGTGGGGAAATAATTTACCCTGAAGGGATATAGCAAAATTCTGCACAATGAGAAAAGCTTCCTCATGGCCATGAGATGGATGGTAATTTAAAGCAGATTGTGATATCAGTGACTTAAAAAATTGTCATCAGATCCATCCCTTGTGTGGCTAAGATGGAGTTCCAGACACCGTGGCTAAAATGGAAAACATGAAAAGCATTATCCTCTAAGTAATAATGAATAGAAGATACAGGATGTCACACACCAAGAAAGGCATATAGCATGCTCACAAACATAGCTGCAATGCACTGGTTGTTCCAAATTACCTCCAGCTGTTATCTCCAGGTATAGAATAGTATTTGAACATGCAAGAGGAATACCTAGTGGGGCCAACAACAGGTTCCAATCTCAGGTGAAAGGACAGGTTCTTGGGCCAGGGAGATAGCTCAGTGGGATTAGTGTAAGATCCTGAGTCCCATCCCCATAATGTGGGGGGAAGAGGGATGAGAAAGGACAAGTTCTTCACTCAGCCAATCTCAAGAGCACCAGAGTCTGTGTTTGTCATTTGGTAGCAGCATGAAATCATGTCAGTGAGAGAAATATAAGCTACTCTGAAATATCCTAAGACCACCTTCCATTGCAAGCAGAGCCCTCACAAAGGACTCTCTCGGCTGTGGTCCTGATAAGGACACTTCTTCAACATAGGAACTGAGTTTTATTGAACAGGAGAGAAGAGTGAACACATGTGTGATTAAAAGTTCAAGAAGGAACAGATAGGCCAATGAAAGGCCTCTTCTAAACTAGGAGCTGTCATGAAAAGGAATAATAAAAATACATAGTTTTAAAAGAGAGTAGTACTATTTTTAACAATTGAAATCAATAAAACTATAAAATTTTCAAGACAAAATCCCAAGGTGAGTACTTCCTTTTTGAGAGTGAACAATGTTTGTGTGTGGTTCATAATAGTGGATATTAAAAACCATAGCTGAAGTACACTTGCTATTTATGAAATAAGCATTACATAGTCTGTAAAGAAAATGTTTCACCTCCCTTTCCATTCATATGATTTATTAATAGTCATCTGATTAAACTTCTCAATTTTTTTGCTAGGGCATCTTGTATCAGTTCAGTGAGGCCTGTGGTACAAAATTTAGAGCTTGCTTTTAATCCAGAATCATGTGGATATTGACCTTGTGTTTACTGAATACACCACAACAACAGGAAGCTATCCTTGTTATGGTGGGGTTTTTTTCTATTTTTAATGGTACTAGGGATTGAACTCAGGACCCTGCTTGCCAGGCAGATGATTATTCTACTGAGCCATCTCCTCAACCCCAATTGAGAGGGATTTTTTTTTTTGACTGGCTCAGCCTGCCTTAAGTGCAGGTCTGGTAAGGCTTGTGGAGCTGGGGATCAAACGGTATCCTGCCTGACTGCGTTTGCATAAGCAGGCATTTAAACAACTGAGTTAACCGGCAGGCCCCCCTTCTTATGTTCTTGACTTAACTGGAATATCTTTGAAATTTTATCATTCAATATGTTGTTCTGGAGATCAAAGAGAGCAACAGAGCAAAAGGAGGATTTCTCTCCAGGATCTTAGATGCACATCAGCCCAGCTGAACTCAACATCCAAAGAGTTGAGTGTTAGAGGAAAGGTTATAATTTTTATAGTTGGCTGAGGGGACTGGTCTTTAGAAGTTAAAGAACAGAACAAGCAAGGTACAGAAGGACAAAGTAGTTAATAACTTAGCCTTGAAGGAAGACAGAGCCTTGGGCTGTCCAGATAGCTCACTGGACTAAAGTCCCTGTTTAGACAGAGTGCAGGATCTGGGATTCAATCCCCAATATGCCATGTCAGCCTTGCCCCTGGGGTTTGCTGGGACTGTGACTGATACTGGGCATGGTGACGTGTGCCTCCCAGCATTGGGAGGCTGAAAACAGGAGGATCACTATGAATCTGATCTGTGTGGTGAGACCCTGTACTAAATACATTCTGGAGAAAGAAGACAGAGCCTTACAAATTCTGTGAGAACGAGATGACATAAATTCTGTCTTCAGGACACAGTTGCCAGGCTTAGCTAGATCAAAACAAGAAGTTGTAGCTATAGGGAGAAGTGGGGAGGTCAAGGGAGATGGTTCTCTAAATCTCACTTCAGTTCAGTGTGTTTTTGAAAGATTATCATTATTTGATTCAGAAAGATCTTTTGTATTTTTAGTTATTTTTAAAAAATTATTACTAAATTGAAGCAATTGCTTTTTCTACGTGAATTAAATGCTCAAGTTTTTCCAATCCAAACTTCAGTCTGTCCAGTATGATACATTAATAGCTGTTATGCTATAGTTACATTTATGAGTTAACCTTGTTTTCTGTAACATCCATTGAAATACCATTTTTAAACTTTATAACTTGCATTTTTCTCATTTATTAATACACTACATGTTTATAGTACATAAACATATTTTCCTGGTGGGGAAATTGGCACATGTATCTAACATATCTTAAGTCCTTTTAATCTCCTTTCCCTTCCAAAAAAGTACTGTATTTCTACTCCAAATATATTTACCTCTGTACACTATATATACCTTTGCATAGTCTATCTTCTTTTGAAAATATTTTACTTATCTATTTAGTTGGTGCAAGCTCTTGCTGACTCATAGTAATCCTCCTGTCTCAGCCTCCTCAGAGCTGAGGTCACAGGTGTGCACCCAGTTTCAGTGGCCAGCAGGGAATGGGGTCAGGCTAGCATTGCATGTGATACCAGGGACTCAAACCCAGGTCCTTGCACTTGCCAGGCATGTGCTTGGACCACTGAGCTCTCTCCCCAGCCCCAGCGTAGTCTGTCTTGTACAAGTATTATATCTCAATTTGGGCATGTCACATAACTCCACTTTCCTCACAAGGCAAAAATAATTGATAGGAAACCAGAGCAGTTTAAATGGATTCTATTTTTACCACTTTCATATTTCTAAAACTCACTCATTTTTTACATAACATCGAGATCATTAAGTATGACTAGTCTGCCTTAAAGAGTATAAATAAAATATGCTGGGTATAGTATTTTGAAATGTAGAAAGCTTGTACATAACACTTTGATTTTTTATCAGCAAGCCTCGAAACTTGCAAAAGAGTAACTCAGTATTGGCTATGTTTCTAAGTAAAAATGACTATAATGGTTGACTTGTCAATTTTATGGGCTTAGAAGTCACCTCCAGCACAAATGCAGCACATTTCTCTGTGTCCAAGAAAGGGAAGAAGGCATGATGTTGGTAATCTATCTAGGCCCCAGACCCTTCTGTTCTGTTCTAGTGCTGTTTCCCTGCTTTGCTCCTTTGACTCTGTGAACTAAGAGAACTTGCCACCTTTCAGCCACAAAGCTTCTGCCTTGGGACCAGATGACTGAGGGATTATCCTTTTGCACCATGCACAAAATTCAGCCACTTTTCCTCTAAACTGTAGTTGTGAAGGATTCTGTACCAGCGTTAGGAATGCTGCCTACTTCAGTAACTTTGAAGATATGAGATTTCTATTGTAATAGCATATGTATCTTGCAGAATTAGTTTTAATAGCCACAATCATATTGAAAGATTGCTAGTTATCCTTTCATGTCCTATTAGTCATATTACCTTTTAATTCACCATCTCTAGTGACTCCAAGAGATGGAAGCTACAGGTGGAGTAAAGTGATCATTGATCTGCTTTGTCTCAGAAGACTTTTCAAAATTAGTATTATAATGAGTTTGAAAGGAAAAATTTGTGTGCAAAAAATGTAAGAAATAAGTTTCAAAATTCTAAAAATTTCTTTCTTTTATAAGTACAAAACAAATCTTGACATCAGCAAATTTTGATATGCAATGGCTGTCAAAAGCAGTACTATACTTTAGGGTAAGTAAAATAAGACTATTTTTGTTTCCTGATAAGAGAGAGTTCAAATTAGAGAAAATCCATTGATCAACTAATTATTTCTGTATACCATATATCTTAGCAATCGCTATTTATTCTTATTTATTTATTTAGGTGATACAGGGTCTCACTACACAGTTCAGACTCACAGTGATCCTCCTGTCTCAGCCTCCTCAGCACTGGAATTACAGGTATGAGCCATGACACCCAATTTTAGGGCTGACAAAGCTCTCCAGGAATTTCCTAGCCTGCACTGTGTATGATACCCAAGACTGAACTCGAATCCTTGCGCTTTCCATATAGGCAAGTAGATCTCTGAGCCATCTCCCCAGCCAGCTGCTTTTATAAGTGTACAGGTTGCATATGATGTCATGATGACCTCATCTGCTGGTACTCAGCTGTCTGTGGGATGACAGTAACTGAGATCTTCCATGTGATTGCATATCCTTCAGCATTTTATCTTGAATTAGATTTTATGGAGAAGGGATAAAACTGAACACACAAAAGTAAAGTATAAAACAGCTGTGAAGATTTGGGCTTGAGAATTTTCCTAGCATTGCATTTGGTGTAGTACGCAACTTACTTGAAGCAAATCAAGTAGGTTAAGTGTAAATCCAACTAGTGGAGAAACAGGTGTCATGTGTTTAGGGGCAGAATTGTAAATTAACTTTGTGGAGAATATGATTACATGGAGAGATAGAGAATGTGAGAATTTTTGTAGTCAGTGTTGTTTATGGAAAAAACCCCCGAAAGGGGTATCAAATATGAAAAGCTGTCGAATGTCATAACTGACCAGCTTCACTATTATTCAGCAATATGGAAGGTGACAGTTGCAAAGATTATGTTACAAGTGGGGCCTTGATTGAAATACTTAAATCAGTCTTCACTCCCACATCTAGTGACATGTATCTGAATAGTGGTTTCTATATATCCCATGAAAGACAGGAAGTGATAATCTTGACAATTCTTAAATATCAAGATAGGGCCCAGTCTCAAATGCTGGGCTTGCAGGTGTTCACCATGATGGCTGGCTTTGGTTCTAGCCTTTCAAGCATCTTGCACTTGAAGGGGAGCCTCCATTAATCAAATGCTGGCTTGTTGCACAAAAGAGCCCCCACTTCTGAATCTGACTGTTCTCCAGGTTGGAAGTAGATGACAATGAGTGAAAAATAGTGAAGTTTCCATCTCAGGGAGAGAAATCAGTGGAAGTGGAAGGCAGAGGGAGTCCATGCTCTGGGCTACAATAGTTTGCACAGTCTCTGCCCCTGGCCCAGGGGCAGCATGGGTAGTCTTTTTTTCAAATGCTATGGAGTCTGCTTTTTACCAAATTTTTCACCAAGTTCTTGACGTGAACCTGGGAAATTTATGAAGACCCTGTCTAAAAATAAAAAAATTAAGCTGGATGTGGTGGGACATGGTTATAAACCTAGTACTCTGGGAAGCTGAGGCAGGAAGATCCTGAATTTGAACCTACACTGGGCAACTAAGTGACTTAGTGAGAACCTGTCTCAGAATAAAAATAAAAAACCAAAGGACTAGGGGTACAGCCAAGTGAGAAGGCCTTGGGTTCAATCCCTAGTCCTGGGTTGATGTAAAAATGCAGAGTTTTTACATTCATGGTTCAGCTGCATGGTTAAAGAGCGCTTGCCTACCTTGTGTGAGCCTCTGAGTGCAGTCCCTAGCACTGCACAAAACAAAATCCTTTGTGGCACCACATTAGGTGTGCAGAACCTCAGCTAATGCTCTCTATATTTAAGCTGCCACAGTTTTGTGTGGTGTTTCTTAGTTTTTTTCTTTATGCAGTAAAGAATTTGTGGTAGCAATGATTCCACTTGTTGAGTAATGGAGTGTCTTCAGAACAGGCCCCTGTAAGACTGCCTTATTCTATGCTGAAGGATTAGGATAGGCTTAGGCAGTTTTCATGGGGAGAAGTGACAAGAATAAACACAGGATTGAAGAGTTGGTACTTTAGTCCCCCTCTCCTCTGCAAGGGAAGAGCTGAATGCTCAGTTGTATAAAGACTCAGAGACACTGAGGGCATGTTATGGTTGATTGTGTTGATATGAGTAAAAGAGGGTCAATTAAATTGGCTGAGTAACTTTGTACTTTAGGGCATGGAAACTTACCCTAAGGAGGCTTGTTGCCAGGATGCTATATAGCCGAAAGAAAAGAAAGACCTGCTTCTGTACTCAGGATGAGCTCCAGTTTTTATCTTTCTTCTGGGTGTTATCTCCAGGACTCCTGGGCAGACTTATCTTCTGGGATAGATCATTCAGCTTTCCAGCGGACTCAGCCTTTGAAGCATCTCAGCCCCACCGGCCTCCTGGTATGGACTCACACAGGACACAGAGCTCCAGATCTCTGGCTGGATCCGTGGGTGTGCAGATACCCTCTGAACTCTTGACATCTGACTGGGTGGCCATCATAAACCGGTCTTATAAATGCTTATGTATTTGCCTATGTTGTTGTTATACCTGTTTTCTCTAGTGAACACTGGCTGAGAGGGCGCTTCTGGAGTCGCCAGCACATTTAGGGCTGGAAAAGCCTGCTTGAGAAGGCCTGAAAGTTTTGTACTTCTTCCTTTCTGGCATTTTTCTTGCTGTATACATCACTTCTGTATTACTGTTCTTGGATGGTAACCTTTATAATAAATTAGTAAACTGGTAAATTTCAAAAAAAACAAAAACGAAACAGAACAAAAAGATCAGGGTTCAGGAGATAATTCAAAAGCATAAGCACCTGCCTGGCAGGAGCAACTTCTAAGTTTGACACCCCATACAAATAGATAAATATCAAGACCATGTTGCAATCATACAATAAGGATCAAACTAAAGAACCTAGAGTTAAAATCCCCAAATAGACATTTCTAATACACAAAAATGTATGCAGCATTTAGGAGAGATTAAAAGACATTCAGACTCTTCCTGGGTATAAAGCCAACTTACAGAATCTGTATTTGTAGGACTTGACAAGCTGAAACACTGAAGTGGAAACTAATAAAGACAAACTAATAAAACATTTGTTGGGTAACAAAGGAGAGATAGTAAAGTATTTGGAACAGAACATGCTACTCCAGAGAAGGAACGCTGATTCATTGCCTTTTAAATTTGCATGGAAATTATCACTTTAAATTGGTTTTGATTAGAAATGTTCCTAAATAAATCTAAACTATCACATGATGGCAGCAAAATCATGTGAGCAGTGGCTAGTGGGGCTCTAGAATTTCGCAGGGTTCACAGGAGTCATGGAGAAAAAGCCTCACCTCCCACTTCACTAAGCTTAGCTTCTCATATTGAAACATCATCTCCACTCCACAAAGCACCTCTGTCATGCTTCCCAGGTTTTCCTGGGTCTCTCCAAATCATGTCCCTTTGATTGTCAGGTCCTAGAACACTGTTTCTTGTCCTACATTGAGAAACTCAGAACTTGGTGTCTTTTCCTCACATTATGTTCAATCTTTCAGTCAAGGTGGAGAAGATAGTGTTTTCAAAAAGCTTCATGTGCCAAAGTTCTACAGAGTGCTCACGTCCATATCTGATTTCAGGTCACACCAATAAAGACCATATTTGTCATTAGTCTGCCTGCCTCAATCCCATAGAAGGATGGCACTGCATCAGTCAACCTATGCCAAAACTGCTCCTTTATAATTCCAGTCTATGTGACCTCATGGTTACTATACCATTATCTATTTTAACCCAAGATTTTACTATTTATATGGAATACAAGGGAGTTTACCCACTGGAACTTCATTGTATTTTTGCAATATTTTGAAGCATGTCAATCTTTTACAAAAAGAAGGTCATTGTTTTATTTATTAAATTATTACATATATTTCTATTTAAAAGCCAGGGTCATCATTGTACTTATTTAGTTTCCATTTAATTAGTTATTTAAGAAAATCAAACTTTATGCTTATGCATAATAAAAACAAATTTCTGATTCTTCTGTTAACCAAAAATTTCACATATGAATATACATAATTTGGCTATTTCAAGAATATGGGATAACCCACTCTATTCTTTAGAATGGTTTTAGCAATCTTTAATAACTACAATCTAATATCCATCCTTCTAGCACATTTTGAGCTCATTCTCAAAATTTCAAATAAATAAGGATATAAATAACTGGAGTGTTTTATGTTATCCTTTCAATAAAGTGTACACTATAGTCAATGTATTCTTTTTTCTTTTTTTTTTTTGTCTTTTTGAGACAGGGTCTCGCTATGCAGTTCAAGCTGGCCTTAAACTCACTTTGTAGCTCAGGCTGGTCTCGAACTCACAACAATCCTCCTGCCTCAGCCTCCCAAGTGCTGGGATTACAGGCATGCGCCACCACGCCCGGCTTGTCAATGTATTCTTAAAATCTTGGCATTCTCCTCTGTGACACTGTACTCAGAAAAAAAATAACTTGAATCTAATTTTTGAGGACTGTCTAAATTTCTTTCTTCACAATACTAAATACACATGAGAGTAATCACTTGAACTTTATAAGTAAACTGTTTTACTCTACAGAAGTTTTTGCAATAGATATTTTACAAGTCTTTTTGTATATATCAATTTTGTGCATTTAATGGAACTGTACCATTACAAGGTACTGCTAACACCTGCATTAAAAGAGACCCAGGGGCCGAGGAGATGGCAGCTCAGTAGAATAAAGCATTTACCTGGCAAGTGCAAGGGCCTGAGGTCAATCCCTAGTTCTTCCAAAAAAATAAAAATATATAAATATATAAATGAAGGAGACCTTGATACAGGCAAGCTCATATCAGTGGGGCCAAACAAACAGCCTTGCTCCCACCTCCAAGGCACTGGGCAGGTCTACCTGGAGAGCCGTTATTAGTTCCACTGCTTAAATACTTATAACACAAAGCTAAGAGGAAATATTTCCTAAAGGAAATAAAAATCAATCAATGTCAGTTTTTATAGAAAAAGGAAACTTTCATAGAAAAAGAGTAGCTTTTGACAAGATTGACAAGATAGACCTGAGCTTTTGTTGTATAACTCATGCTTTGATGTGAGCTGAATGAACCACTTTATCTCTCTTGGCTTCAGTCTCCTGCTCTGTAGAAGTATGCAATTAAATTCAATTAATATTTTCCAAAATGTTTTATGTTCTGCAGTGTAATGAAATGCTCTTTGTAAGAAAGAAAATAAAAACTAGAGAGGAAGAAAGAATAAGAGAATAAAAGAAAAAAATGAATAGGGTTTAAGGAAGTTTAAAGAGTCAATATATTCATGCTGTATATGCAACGAGAACCTGAGTGTCTTACAATAAGGAAATGTCTTGTATTGTTCGGTATTTTTTTTTCTGAGCAAATGTAACAAACAATTTCTTTCCACCCTCTCCCTTGTAACACCTACTAATATTCCAAAGAACATGGTTATCTATGAAACATGATGGGAGATGCTTGATTTGAAGTTTTCTTAAGGTTTAAGGTAAAACATTTCTCTCTGAGGACCCTCTTTTTCCTTGTCAACCTACTGACCTTTAAGTTTCAGGACAGAGCCCATCCTCTATGGCATTCTGCTCTGCAGCTTTGCCTGCAAAGAGTCAGTCACTTCAGCTCCCTTTAGGACAAGCCATTACTACAAGTCATGTGCTGGAACTGTGCTCTTGTCTTCTCCCTCATGTGTCCTCTGCGACTTCTGCTCAGAGAATGTCAGTGTCACAGTCCAGCACTTCCTCCCAAGCTTCACAGCAGCCCGGGAGTCATGCTGTGGTTAAGACCGCAGAACCCTGAAGCCACCCCTACCACCACCGCCATGCCCAGCCGAGCCGAATTTGAACTCAGAGAGAGAAAATGCATCCCCTTCCACGAGGACACACCAGGTCTGTCTCTCTGGAAACCTTCCATGAGCTCCCAGGTAGTCTAGCTGCAAGCGAGCAGAACAGCGTCAGGAACAAATATATCTACAAATTAATCCTCACATTTAGATCAATGGCTTCTAGAGGATCTATTATCACAGACCAAAAAAGAAATATTCTCTTTGCTTTTCAAGTTTATATTCTTCTCAGGCTTTGTAAAACTCGGGACACCTGGCTTGTGCTTTCATCTATCCCTACTGTTTACGCCACCATCCTGGAGTCCACTCCTGCTCACCTGCACTCTGCAGAAGTTTCTTGTCTGCTCACTTCATTAAACATTTTATTTGGTTTAAGTTTAAAGTATACAAAAAGTTTAAATTTCCTGTTAAAATTTAATCTAGAAATACTTATTAGTCCGGAACCCTTCATTCTTCAAGTGATCTAGTATAAATTAAAAATGAGCAAATATATGCACACAAGTAGCTAAAATGTTTAAAGAAGTAGACTGTAAGTAAAGCTTAGGGTCAGAAGTTCAACAATGTAACAGAACACAATTGTATTTCCATTTTTCCCACTAAGCTGATTAATTTTAAGGCTGACTCCTCTCGGCCTGACTGCTGGGCCCTCCTGTGGTCAGGTCTGGGGGCCACAGCCTTCACCACTCCTATCAAGCGGGAAGAACTCACCCTTCTTGCATAGGACACAATAACATTAAGGTTTATTCTCACCTAACAATTGCATCATCTCCCATCTAAAAGTGAAACGACAAGAGCCTCGGGTCTGTGTGTATTACTCATTGCTATTAACAGGAGTGGGCTCAGGAGGTTTGGGCAGTCTACCTCCAGAAGTTAGGATGGAGTTGTACCACTCAAGCCACGTGCTTGGTCCCCGTAGAGTGCTTTAAAGGAAGTGGAAGTTAGAGAGGTAACCAAAATGCCAGTGCACACACGCTTAAAATCTACATTTATGATGCTGGAAAGAAAGGAATCTGAGTGGATTGTGAAGATTTTATTGGATAGACTTCTGTATATATTTACCTCGTGCAGTTTCCTTCCCACACTCAGCCTGCGAGGAAAGAAAGTCCTGAATATAGTTATAGCATGGAACAAGCCCTGTGCAGCTGATCGGCCTCTGGAGTCTTCCTCTTTGGGCACGAGACTGCAGACTGTGTACGATGAAGAGGAACAATCGCACTGAAGGCTTCCATGCTGAGATTCACAGAATTAGCTGTTCAATGTCACCCCAAAGGATATGAGTGAGGTACACTGACCCCGAAGGATGTAAGTGAGGTACACGGGAGAGAGAGGCGTCATAATAAACAAGCTAGAAGTAAAAACAAATCTACAAGAGAAAATCCATGCAATTAAGAAAGAAGGAAAACCCAGTCTCAGTATGAGGCAATCAAAGCTCTCAGAAGAAGGGAACAAACATGGGAGAATGGTGCACCGTGCAGTCAAGTCTGGAGCATTTCCATTCCCGAAGACTTCCTGCCCCTGTTCTGCTGCTGTTGTTTCCCATGTGTTGTCTCATAACCAGCCCTCTTTTACATGTGGTGCTCTGAGCCTCTACTCCATGTAAATGATGGAGCTAAGCTGAAGAACATATCATAAAAATGACATGACACACAAGCATTTCACCTTGCTACTTTACTTGAGGAGTCGAGAAGCAATTACTTTAAATAAGATGCTCCAAATTAAAATAATTTTTAAAAACATTTTCTTTAGGGCTAGGGCCAGGCCCAGGCCCAGGGAGACAGCTCAGGGGCATAGATATCTGCCTAGAAAGTACAAGGTTCTGAGTTCAATCGCCAGTACCAAAAAAAAAAATTTAATTCCTCTACATATCCCACTAGAAGTATGAAGGAAAAGAAATTGCATCCGAAATATACGTTTCTGTTCCTAACAAAACTAGATAGCAACAGGCCATTAAACAAGGAGTTAGTAGGTTCATCCATTTATTACTAAGCAAATGTGCACTCAATTTTTAACTTAAAAAATGTTTGTAAAGGGCTGTACATTAAAATGATGAAAATATTATTAAATAACCAGTACCCAATACGATCATTTCATCCAGTTTTTAAACACTGGGATTTAAAAAGCCTCACTTATATTTTGAGAAACAGTCATAAAACTCTCCATTCCTTTTTTTTCTTCCTGACATAAAATGTGAATCTGCTAAGGTCACGCATCTCACCAGCAGAGCAGAAGCACAGACCCACTGCTCTGAGTCAGTATGGAAATTTGCCCACAGGCAGGAGTGCTGCCCTCCTCACTGGCCTGCCAGCTGGAAACCTTCGCTTGGCAGTTCTGACTTCCTACGGCTTTGATCATGCTGTCCATCTTGGACCCAGGTTCCATATTTAGGCTGCGACAATACGGTGTTCAAAATAGAAATTATGAGAGAGGAAAATATGAATTTTAATGAGAGAAAAATATCAGTGATTGTGGGATTTAAAACCTTATGTGTGATATATATTCTGATATCTCTGAATTGTTAAATTATATGATCTATATTCTTAGAGGATAATTTTTGTGTAGAAAATGATTTGTATAGACAAATCATTACTATTTGATCAACCAGTATTGATCAATTAACTCGTAAGATTTTTGATATAGAAAAATGAGTAACAAGAAAAAAGCAAAAACTAATATAAGCTTGTTATTTTATTGATGCTACATTTCTTCAAGCTGATTCCACAGTTGCCAGGGAAACTTTCAGTTATCTTTCTGACACGTCTGACTGCCTTCCACGAAGCCACTATGACATACATACATGCTTGGTAACCGACTGTTTGGGACTCTTAGCTTCAACTATTTCTGTGCACAAGTTCATCAGAAATGCTTGAGTTCTTCTTCAACTTTTTTCCATTTATGCCTCAAAGGCAGGGTGCCCTGAGAAAAGGTGCAACACTTGATGTTGAGGATGGCAGAAAATAGAAAAGCAACAAGAGCTAAAAGGGAGGAGTGTGAGAGAACAATCTTTCTGTCCCTTACACTGCATGTCTGCTACCCACCGCAGGGTGTGAGTAGTACTCACACCAATAATCCCAGTGCTGGACACTGAATCAGCCCCACACTCTAGATTCAGCCACCTCCACAAACTATTTGGAGGGATCTGCAGACACAAACCACAGCAGACTATTATTTGTAACATCTAGAACTGGAGAAATGACATTAGAAAAATACACAGCAGGCACAGAGCCCTGAGTATCCCATGATCTTATTCATACATAGAGCACTGTTACAAAACGATCTCGTCAAGGATGAGAGTATGTGGGTTGTTACCAGAGGCTAAGGAAACCACTCTGCAGCCCCTTGGCTTTCTCTCCTGCTCCTCCTCTCCTCTCCCTTTCTTTCCTTTGCTTCTTGTGTAGGTCTGGAACTGTGGAATGCTTAGACGGGGCTTCTGGGAGCCACGTCTACCCACATGGAAGCTCTCTTGGGAACAGAGCTAGGCTAGAGCAAAACACAGAGATGAGATAAAAGAAAATCAGATTCTAGTATCACTGCTTAAACCTCTGGATTCAGTCATGCATAAAGTCAGTTCTATTTTTTGGCTTTTGTGTTATTTAAGCCAGCACTTCATCTTTGTACAGGAAATAGCTTAAGCTTGTATTTTTGAACTTACAAATTTGAGCCTTAAATTGTGGCGACTACAAATAGCTGTGAGATTTTTATTTTGGCTGAGAGCTAAGTTACATTATGTTCCCGTATTACTATTGCTTCTGACCTCCAGCCTCAGGCGTATTTATATCTGATATCATACCCAGAAGTACAAGTGAACTGATAGCTGATTGAGCAGAACTGATCCAACTGTCCAAATGTGAACCGTTGGATTAATACTGTCTCCGGATGAGCCACTGCGATTCCACTTGGCCCAGGAGGCAGAACACCAACAGTAATTAGGTATCCATGAAAAGTTATGCCAAGCAGCCCTGGTAGCTGCAAGACAACAGATAACCTCCCACCACTACATCATTAGCTACTGTAGTTCGTGCCAAGCCAGAGGGAGAGGGATGATGACTGAATTTTCCATCATTTTCAGTCTGCCAGTAACAAAGGAAACATAAATAATATATCTTGTTTTTGGCAAGCGGCTGCATACTTTGAGAATCTTGCCTTAAGTTGTAGAAAACACATGTATTTGGCAGGAATAATCTTTGGACTACTTTGCTTTGAAGCCAGCTGTGTTTGAGTGAGATCTAGAAATCCCACTGAAAGGAGCACTTGATTGAATACACTTTTCACTCAAGTGAACATTAGCATTAATGAAACACTATAAATCTGCACATATCACAAAAGAAATTACCACAATTGCTTAGCTTCTGGACTTTACAGGATATACTTTGTGAAATCTAGGGTGGGAATTTAAATATAGGAAAAATAGTAAAATGAAAATGTTAGTCATCATGCCCGCAATTGTACACTGGATTTAATGTTAGTGTCATGTACTTAGAGGGATAGGGAGCATAGTCAAATGATATTTATTTAGGCAAATGCTGGCAAGGAAAGAATGATTCTATTTAACATGTTCCAAACCACACTGGAGTCTAAACTGAGCCACAATTACCACAGGCCTCTCAGGGGAAAATCTGGGGCATTGCTTTTGCCAACATCTGAGCAATACGAAGGTTTAAGGAATTGGACCTCATTAGTATATTTTTCTACACAGGATAAGGCTTGCCCCCATTCCTTAGCCATGGCTAATTTTCTTCCTACTTCTTTTTTAAATCATTTTTGCATATGATGTCACACTGCCACCCTAAAAGACGCTTGGAGTTAAATGAATTTAAAAATGAATGCATATGACTTCTTTAATACTAATTATTTTGGATTATATAGCATATAATAATATAAAATTATGTCAGCTAGATTTGTAATCCAGGAGCAAAATGAGAGGATACCTGTTAAGGTTTGCATGCAACAACAATAAACAGATACATTTATGTGAATAAGAGTTACAGCTGGCTGGGAAGCTCAAAGATCTGGTGCTTTCTTGCTCTCTTAGGACTGATAAGAGAAATTTGAACACATTGCATTTTATCACACTCTCTGCAAGAAGATACTGTTTGAAATATTCTTGAAGTCTCACAATTTATGTCATTTTCAGAGTGCTAACAGACTGACATACCTGATAGATTTTGACAGAATTGCACACTATGTCTGTATAAGGTTTATGCCATCCACATACTGTTTGGTTCATTTAAGCTCTTTTTTAATGGACACCTGACTATTCAATGACGACATGAAATAAACTCTCAATTAATTGGAAAATTATTATTTGCATCCCATTATAATCAAGATATTTCAGTCTATATATTAAGGCTTGCAAAGATAACTACAATCCGCTATGCTTCTGAATAAATATTCCAGATAAGAAAGAAGGCCTCAATTTTCAAGATGAAACCAGCAATTGCTACCGTGCTGCACAGCACTGCCAGCAGTCAAGTGAAGGGACTCTGCTGCAAATTACATTTCAGGGCTGAGGAAACCCTGTGTCTTTAAGGTGTTTTTGACTTCCCAACTGAAAATGCAATTTTAAAATCTGCTCATAATAATATCAGCCAGAGACTCTCTGTATATATACAAAGCTCATTCGCCACAATGGGTTTGTATTAAATGTTCCCTTTTAATGCATAAATCAAAAGAAGACTGAACTTTTACTTTCTGAATAGTGCCAAGAATTGTTCATATATTCAGGAATATAAGCAACTCCAAAAGCAAAGCCAATAGTATTCTTTGGGTTTTCTATAGAAACCATACACTTGTGTATTCTGTTTATTTCCTTTCCATTTACAAGAGATATATGTGAATATTTGAAAGTGCAGAATAATAAAAAAATTCAATAATTTTCATTTGAATATTTGAATTGGTTCATAGTGATGCACATAAATTCATGTTGCAGCTTTCTTGCCAAGGATTTTATTTCTCTAATAAAAACAAAAATAAAACAACAAAATTCAGTGAAACAAAGTGATACTGTTACGAAGAATTTGATAAACTTATATTATGCTCTTTAATTTTCTTGTGCAGCAGCCTGTACTTTGTCACATCTTTTCTATTGTTTATTCAGTTGAAATTGTTTCCCATTTTTCTGTTGCATATCATGGACTAAGTATCTTGATCTGTGACTTCCTTATTAACTGTTTAGTGCTAGTGAGCACTACCAGTTCTTTGTTTTGACTTTCTTGTACCTTATGTTTAGAATGTCTTCTACTCTTCAATTTTTTAAACTAAAAACCTGCATGTTTTAGGTAGTTAAATAAGTCTTACTACCTCCAAAGGCTAACCCTCATAGTAATGTCTAAATGTTTACATAGTAATGTACACATCATGTCATTCCTTTTCATTTGTCCTTCAATAGAAAATTACATTTTTAAAAAAATTAATGCATAAGCATGTTGTTTTCCTGTGGTTATCTAACAGGTGTTTAAAAAGAGACCACTGAATGTAGAACAACTGATATCTAGGGATGTGGGATTTTAATAAGAAGTAAAAACTAGGTATGCATGAAGTGTTGACAAAATAATTTAAGTGTACATCATTCATGGTCAATAAATATAAAATCTCTAGGGCTGGTTAGATAGCTCAGTGGGCTAAAGCGCCTGCTTAGAGAGAGCACAGCTGCGGGAGTTTAATCGGGTGTGCGGTGCTGGCCCTGCCCCCTGCTGAGATTGAGACAGTGACTAAGACTGGGTCTGATGGCGCACACCTATAATCGCAGCACTGGGGGAGCTGAACAACAAGAGGATCACTATGAGTCTGATCTTTATACTGAGATCCTGTAGACCTTGTCCTGAATACATTAAAAATAATAAAAAATAAATAAATATAAAATCTCACAACATATGAGAAATAATTATTATTTATACGTCTGGCAGGAATATTCTTAAAACCATACAAATGATTTTTCATTTCATGTAGAACGTGAATTGTGATGTTTTTGGCAGAATAGAGAAAGAATGCTTGACTGATAAGGAAAATGTTTCAGTAAAGGTGCAGAGAAATAAAAACACAGATTACAGTGTGTTCAATTTCCCTCCATTAAGAACCTGAGAAAGATTTAGTATTTGAAATTTTATTTCACCATTTGAATGTGAGACATTATAAAGCATGAGGCCAAACATCCCAAAGAAATATAATTAGAAGACAGTGGGAAGAGTTAGAATACCAGAAAATTGAATGAAAAATAGAACAATTATCCTGAGAAAGATTTAAAGTATAAATAATAAACAAGGTTATAGAATGACATCCTAGGGGCCAGGGAGATGGCTCAGTGGAATAAGCACTTCCCCGGCAAACGCAAGGGCCTGAGTTCAATCCCTGGTTCTGAAAAAAAAAAAAAAAAATGACATCCTTATATATAACTAGATAAGTTTTAATCCAGAAAGAGATTTTCCTGTCATTGTGAGCAGAAGAGATGATCACAGGTCTAAAAGTTTTAAAGATCATTGATGGTATTGAGATGAAAAGAAAGACAATTCTTGAGAGGACTCTGATAGTGTAGTTAGACTGTAGCACACACAGATCCTAAGGAGAATAAAAACATATTGTATTCCTTACAGCAGTATACTCAATGGTTTAAAATCCATATTGAGGTCCAGCAAGACCATTTAGTGGCCCAAGTACCTTCTTAAGCAAACACAGGGACCAGGGTTTGATTCCTGGCACTATGTGCTGTGCTGGCCCCACCACTGGGTGCACAGAGTGGGTCACCTTGACTGGGCATGCTGGCACATCCCTATAATCCCAGCACTGCCTGGAGGCTGAAACAGGAGAATCACTATGAATCTGTGTTTCATAGTGAGACCCTGTATCAAACACAGAAAATAATTTTAAGAAATTAAAAATATGAAATCCACAATTACCTGGTCTCTTTTTCAATTTTCACCCCCA
>PVKA01000216.1:0-61967 GCA_004027165.1 Ctenomys sociabilis
TTTTTTTTTTTTTTTTTTTTTTTTTTTTTTTTTTTTTGTCTTTTTGAGACAGGGTCTCACTATGCAGTTCAGGCTGGCCTTAAGCTCACTTTGTAGCTCAGGATGGTCTCGAACTCACAACAATCCTCCTGCCTCAGCCTCCCGAGTGCTGGGATTACAGGCCTGCGCCACCACGCCCGGCTGGTGGTGCATTTTTAAGCTCTCCTAAAGAGAGTCCCTCCAGCACTACCCCTCCAATTGAGATCAGCTCCTCTCGTCTGACCAGGTTGATCTGTTGAACTACTGACAGGAAGAGTGAATTCCTGAAGACTCTGAAGGATGACCGGAATGGAGACTCCTCAGAGAACAGAGACCTCTGTGACAAGCTGGATGAATTAGGGGAGAACAGCACACCAGAACCAAAGGAAAATGGAGAGCAAGGCTGTCTTCAGAATGGTCTCTCTGTCCCTGTTGTGGAAGAAGGGCAAGTCCTCTCACATTTTCTAGAAGCAGAGCACAGGTTACTGAAAGCAGTGGGATGGCAGGAATATCCTGAAAATGATGAGTATTGCCTTCCACTCACAGAGGATTAGCTCAGAGAGTTCCACATGAAGACAGAGCAGTTGAGAAGAAATGGCTTTGCAAAAAATGGCTTCTTGCAAAGTTGCAATTTGAGCCTCTTCTCTCCTTGGAGAAACACTTGTAAAGTAGACTTTGAGGATTCAGGCACTGAAACCAGCAGCAGCAAGATGTCAGATGATGATGCCTGGAAGTAGGCAGGAAGTGTTCGCAGTTCCTGGGAATCAGTAAGTGCAGCTGTGTTTCAGGAATATACAAAAGAAATTGTTTTCCTTTTCTTATGTTGAATATTTCATGTGCAAGAGAAATAATCTTATCCCAAAGAGAGAGCATTTGGCTTGTTGAGCTTTTGTTGTTGTTCTTTCCTGTTACCTGCTTAATAGAGATGTTTGTGTGGTGGAAAGATTTTTAAAATACACACAGCCTATGGGGCGATGCACAGGTAGGAGCTGGCAGTGCAGAGACAGTTAGGAGGGGACACTGGTCTATGGCAGCAGCTTCTACTACCCATTGGGGTATTCACCCCTGTGCTCTAGCAATCATTGTCAATGACAAAGTGACTATTGAAGTTATAATTGTATTAAATTAATGCTAATAATTTGGATATTTTATTTTATTTTATTTTTGGATGCTCAGGTAACTTTAGCCTTTAACCAAGTATATGGTTTTTTGTTTTTGTTTTCCTTTTGGGTACAGCTGTAAAATACTTGGATATAGGAATTGTGTTATTCTTGAAGCCTTGATATTCAGGGTGGATTGTAAAATATAAATTTTTGTGAGATTTCAAAGATTAAGATTATTTTGATAACATTATTTACAGATTTAAAAAGATGTTATCACAAGTCTATTGAGGGGAAAAACTGCACAAAATAACTAACTTGGAATAAATATTTTGCAACAGAAAAAAAAATCTATAAATTTAGTGTTATTGTCTAATTTATAGTCCATGTTCAAATATTAATTGCCTAGAGTATTCTTTATAGCTTTTCTCCTTGACCATATTCCAATTCAGGAGCATATATTTTAGTTAGCTACATGTAATTGTCATCTTCTTATTCTTGTTTAGCCTAGTCTCAATTATTGATTGATTGATTGGGATTGAGCTCAGGACCATTTGCTTGCCAGGCAGGAACTTATACTGCTGAGCTATCTCCCAACCTCAGTTTTATTTCTTGACCTTAAAATTTTTGAAATGTGTGAGTTTGTAGGATGTTTTTCATTTGGGTTTGTCTAATGTTTTCTTATGATTAGATTCATTAGGAAATCTATAGGTGGATGTTATTTCCTCAGTTTTGTCAGGAGACACATGATAATAGTTTTATCACAGTTTAGATATTAACATGGATCACTTGGTTAAGGTGATGTCTTCCAGTTTTCACCATTATGAAGTTAACATAATTCTTAAGATTAATAGTAATTTGTACCTTGGGACTGAATAAATATTACATTTATCAGGTACTTATGCACTTAGCTTTGTTATTAGCTTTATTCACTCACTAGTTTTAGCCACTTATCATTCCAATTACTTAAATACAGGATGACCAAAAATTGCATATTATTTTGTTAATTTTTAATAACAGAAAATCTAAAAGTCACAATTTTGTCAAATTTATTCAATGTTGAAATGACATGAGCCAGAATGATACTTGTGAAAGTCAGTACATAAGCTAGCGTGCAATCTGAGTGATGCTTAGGGTGAACTGTAAGTAGTTAATATCCATACATGATTTTCTAAGGTTAATTATTCTTTGGCCATTCAATAATTGGTATCTACTCAAAGGAAGACTCAATATTTTTTTGTCTTCAGAGATTTTTTGTTGGTTGGTGAGATAGCTCAGTGGCATAAGTGCTTGCCTGGTAAAGACAAGATCCTGAGTTTGATCCCTGGTACCAAAAAAGAAAAAAAAATTTTTTTTGTGGAAATTTTTCCTATGTAAGTTCTCAAATGAGGATGCCTCATGCTAAGAAATACCTTGATGCAACCAACTCATTGTTTTTGAACTTCTTTACTATGTCCATTGCCAAAGAAGAAAAGTTTAGACCTCATGTTTTATTCCTCACTTTTCTTTTCATAGACTAGAACAGAGGCTTTTATCATCATCCTAACATGAGATCCCCCTTGCTTGCCTTGGGGAGGGTTCCTGACTAAGTCTACATTATCCTTATAATATCTTTGTTTACTATCAGTTACATATATATTTTTTAAGCTGGGAATCAAATTAATAACCTTGCTCTTGCCAGGCAGTTGTTGTGCCACTGAGCTATCTGCCCAGCCCTCACCTCCAATTATATTAACGTTGACTCTTTTGTACTTTTTATTATAATTGTTTTCTTCATTAGGCTATTTGGTTCTTTTTAAAAATTCTTTTTTGAAGAGTTGGAAAATTTATTGGGGAATAAAAATGAGTAAGTGTCTCCTGAGAGAAAGGAAGGGTCCAAAATGAGCTGCCCTAGGCTGTTTGCTTCTTTAGGGCAATTATATTCATCCCTGTATATTAGTGTTTAGTGCAGAGATCAAGTAGCACTAAGTAGGTACTCAGTGAAAGTTTATAGAATGATACAAACAGTTGAGGAGCAATCGTGGTAACTATGGCAGTGTTATAGTTTGTGTCTAGATGTCCTTCCAAAACCTTATGCAGCCATAGGGTAGAGTTCTAGAGTTTTTGACTGATTCGTGGTCTTATGCTGGGATTATGGGTATGAGTGCTATCCACACCCTACAATGGATAGTATGCATACAATATAAGGGAGAGAAAGAGGCTTGCTCTCTGCTTCTCCTCCCTTTTCACTCTTGATTTTGCCATATTCTGCTGCCAATGAACTGTTGCCCTCTGCCATGTCCCACTCTGCCTTAGAACCAGCTGAGTATGGACTGAAATCTCCACAAACTGTGAGCTACATAAACCTTTCCTTCCTTAATTTTGGGCCTCAGGTATTTTATTGATATTTTTACTAATAAAATTAATAAAAAGCTATCAATTTGGATAGTAATTCATATTATTTCTGGGCCTTTTAAGTAGAATAGTTTGGGACTATTAAAGATTTTCTTCATTTGTCTTAAGTCTTATTTCTAAAAGGTTTTAAAATTTTATTAAGTAAAGTAGAAGAGAACAAGGAGACAAAATCATGGTTAGGAATCTAAAATGGGAATGACACATAAGGCAAATACTGAGATGCATTTTATAAACTGGGCATGCTGCATGCCTGCAGTCCCAGCTCTCAGGAAGCTGAGGCTAGAGGATTGCTTTGAGTTTGAGGATAACCTGTGCTATCTAGTTTAAGAACAGGCCCCTAAAACCCATCTCAAAAATTAGTCAGTAAACATGCATGATATGAAAACATTGCTGTAGCTCTTAACTTGAGTTTCTAGGATTTTTCCTGAAGATTGATGATCTTGATAAGTCAGAGTAGAGATGAGGAATAAATCCAAATTAAGAAAAACACACTACTAGGGAGACTATACGATATTTACATGTGTGTCTGGTTTATTTCACTTAAGAGTATATGTTCAAGTGGCATCCACTTCAGTATAAATGCTTCAAACTTATCATTCTTTTTTTTTTTTTTTTTGTCTTTTTGAGACAGGGTCTCACTATGCAGTTCAGGCTGGTCTTGAACTCACAACAATCCTCCTGCCTCAGCCTCCCGAGTGCTGGGATTACAGGTCTGCGCCACCACGCCCGGCTTAAACTTATTCTTAATAGCTGAGTAATACTCCATTATATAGAAATACCACATCTTTTTCAACCATTCCTCATGTGAGGGACATCTTGGTTGTTTCCAAGATTTTGCTATCACACATGTGCTACTATAAACATAGGTGCACAAATATCACTATGATACAATGTATCCAGATCCTTTGGGAAAATTCCCAGTAGGGGAATAGCTGGCTTGAATGGGATTTCTCGCCCTACTCTTTTGGGGAGTCTCCACATTGACCTCCACAATGGTTGAACCAGTCTACATTCCCACCAGCAGTGGAGAAGTGTTCCCTTTTCCCCACAACCTCTCCAACATTTGTTGTTGGTTGATTTCTTTATGATAGCCATTCTTTCTGGAGTGAGATGGTATCTCAGTGTTGTTTTTATTTGCATTTCATGGATGACTAGCGATGTGGAGCATTTTTTCATATATTTATTTGCTTTTAATTTTGTCCTCTGAGAAGTGTGTATTCATCTCAGATGCCCATTTCTGAATTGGGTCTTTAAATTTGAGGGCCCTGTTATATCTTAGTTGTTTATGTATTCTAGACAGTAGACCTCTGTCTGATTGCTTATTAGTTAGGATTTTTTCAAAATTTATGGGTTGTCTTTTCACTCTGTTGACAATTTCTTTTGACACGCAGAAGCTCCTTAAGAAGAGCTGATCCCAGTTGTTGATTCTTTCAAGTGCTTCCCGTGTGAATATATGTTTGCTCATGAACGCTTTACCTACCCCTGTCTTCAAGAGTTCCTCCTACTTTCTCTTCCAGGAGATTGAGTGTTTCTGTTTTAATGTTTAGATCTTTAACTTAGCGCATGGTGATAGAGCTGGGTCAAGTTTTAGTTTTCGGCATGTAGAAAGCCATGTTTTCCAGCACCATTTGTTAAAGAGGCTATCTTTCTTCCAGTGAGCTTGTGTAGCCCCTTTGTTGAAGATCAGATGGCTGAGTGTGATTGTAGATGCCTCTACATCTTCTAATCTATTCCACTGATCCTCAGGTCTATTTTGTTGCCAATACCATGTTGATTTTATCACACTGGCTTTGTAGTATAATTTCAAGTCAGGAATTGTGATGCCTCATGCCTTGTCTTTATTGGCCAAGATTGCCTTCGCTATTCTAGGTCGTTTGTGGTTCCAAATAAATTTTAGGAATGATTTCTGTATGTCTGGGAGGTATGTTGGTGGCAGTTTGATAGGGACTGCATTAAATCTGTACAGCAATTTTGGGAGTATGGCCATTTTCATGATGTTGGTTTTTCCTATCCAGGAGCATGGAATATCTTTCCATTTTCTGAAATCCTCTATAATCTCTTTTCTTAGGGTGTTGTAATTTTCCGTGAAAAGATCTTTGACTTCCTTGGTTAAGTGAATCCCAAGGTATTTCATTTTTTGCAGTGCTATTGTAAAAGGTATTGTTTCTATTGTTTCCCTTTCAGTGTGCTTGTTGTCTGTGTAGAGGAATGCTAGATTGAAGTTCTATAGTGTGCCTGGGGAGAGTCACATGGAGAGAAAATGTTCTCTCAGGCTCTCACGGAGAGCAAACTGGTCAAGCATTGGCTGTGACTCATCCACATGGATGACACAGACAAAGGATCTACAGAATAAGGTACAGGACTACAAGATAAACCCTGAGGGGACTTCACTGACCTCATAAGAAACATAAAGTACATGTGTTGGTATGTAAGTCTTGCTCTATCTAGATCTTAACCATCCAGCAGAAAAGTATAAAAATGAAGTATACATTGTGGGGCCATAATATTAAGCTGAGCTGTACATGGCTATGGTTAACAACTTCTTCGGATAACTCACTGTTGTAGTGGACTGCTGAACTGTGTTGAATTGTGTCATCAAGTTCAAGCACCTAAGTTAGTTGAATGACAATGGAGTGACCATCTCTGACAGGTGTAGACAAAGGAAGGAGTATAGAAAGGAAGAATCATGATGTGTGTGTATAGACAGTACAGTGGGGATAGATAACGCTGTCCTTCTACATAATCCTATGAGAGGCAAGATTTGCACTAATGGTGGTTGGACAGGATATTATGTCAGCTTTTAGTACTATGGACAACCGCTAGGAAAATAACAAGGTAGAAAGTATTAATTATTGAATCTTTGATGTAACTCAGGTATAAAAAATAAGATATGCAAACAGCTACACTGTCTTTACTGATAAGAGTCATATGCTATAATAATGTCTGTAAGTATATCATGTATGCACCTTCTATGATACCAAAACAGTATGAAAACAGTTTACAATGTATTAATTTATCAAATCCATCTTGTCAAGGTATCTTAAAAAAAAAAAATAAAAGAAAAGCACACTACTTATAGAACTTTTTAAAGCTATGGTGTGCTCATTTGTATTGTGAAAGAGGAAGAGTCAAATGTATAATATAAAGTGTTTCCAGGTCTTTTAACTATGGAACCCATCTTTTGGCGAACATTTTGGGTGATACTCTTTAGGCAATTAGATAATGTGAGGGTCTTGAGAGGAAAGGTACATAGTATTCCTTAGAAGGAATATAAACATCTTAGGTCTAATTTAGAAGTGGTAAAAGTGTGTAAGACATCCTGGAATCATATGTGAGGAATGATTGGTGAAACAAAATGTCTATCACAGAGGTGAGAAAGTGAGGGGTAGGTTGGTCTGGATGGGACCTGGGTTCTGTTAGTTCTTTGGATCTGTCCTTTCTTCTCTGTGCTGCACCAGAGTTATATCTGTGGTCCCTGTTGTTAGGTCTTTTGAGGACTGGTATGGAAGAGAGAAAAGACTTTGTCTTTGTGGATATGTGGACAGGCAATAGAACCACTGGGTAGATGTGTTTCTACTACAATAAAAGAAAACTTACAAATTCTTGTAGCTGTGTAGAAATGAAACAGTACTATCTTAGAAAGTAGTGAGGTCTTTGGTACTAGAATTCCCAGGCAAGTGGTGATACTGTGAAGAGTTTAGTATAGAGCAATGATTGCATTACATAAAGTTAAGGTTTCTTCTAAGAGATGTTAAGATTATATGAAGTGTGATAATAGGTTTTTGATAATAAAGATAGGAGATGGTCTTGTATAGACAGGCTTGAGTCAGCCTTTGGATATTATAGTGAAGTATCTGTCTGTAACTTAGACCTATGGTAAGTGTCCAGTAAACATTGTAGGGAAGATATTTGAGGAGTAGCAGGACACTGTCTCTTAAGAGATATAAAGAAGTTTAGATAGATGCATATATAAACAGAACTAGTAATAAATAAGGTCAGCCTCCTGTGTTTTAGACATTGTACTTTTTTTGTTTTTGTTTTTTTAATTTTGTGCTTTTTATTAAAGAATACAAAATAGTGATGGAAGAAAACAGCATTATACATGATACAAGATTTCACTAAACAAATTAATAGGAATCAAACAATGGTTGCTGTATTACATGATGCTATGTGCAAATTAGTTTTTCAGGTTACCAGATACAAATGTATAAGTTTTGTTTAAAAAAAAAGACAGTAGCTAAGAAGTTATGAGAAATTCAAGAGAGGAAAAAAAATCAAGAGTAAAAACAAAAATTGTAAGCATTAACTGCTCCTTTAATAGTCATATAATTAGAATTCTCAAAGTAGAAAAGAGTAGGTAATAAATATTTAAAACTTTTAAATTTCTGAATTTATTTTTTGCTCTTTCAGCCATTTATTTCTTTATTTACAGTTTGTGCAAATCAGTTCCATAACATGAAGAGTTACTATGAATCAAAGCATAAATACACAAACACAATATACAATGCAAACAGATGTACAGCATTCAGATAGGAAACAAAAGGGTGTGTTCATTCACACACACAGTAGCTTTAGACCTATTGATCTGGTTGTTTCCATATAGATTTCTAAAGATGGGAAAGAAATGACTTGGATTATACCAAGAGTCATGTGGTCCTAGTAGATACCAGAACATGTATGCATCTGTGTGTGACCATGTGAACAAAAAGAGTTGAAGTTATGACTTTTTTAAAAAAAGGTTTCTGTGTATTGAGGCAGATATAAAAGACTTATATCAAAAATCAAGGCTTAGGACCAGTTCTAGCTATCTAAAATATTGGCTAATAACTAGTATGATCTAGTTCTAGTATGATCCATAGTTAAAAAAAAAAAAAAAAATTACAGAAAAAGTATAAAAGTTTTTGCAACTTCAACGTAAGTTGGCTTCCGGCCTTCACTTCCTAAAATTATTTAGTTTTGACTCCTTGGCATATTTGCCTTTCTAGTTTCAAGGTTTGTAATTTTTATCTTTAAAACAGATTATTTTTAATTATGAAAAGTATTCAACATATACAGAATTTTATTATTTTTTTTGTCTTTTTGAGACAGGGTCTCACTATGCAGTTCAGGCTGGCCTTAAGCTCACTTTGTAGCTCAGGCTGGTCTCGAACTCACAACAATCCTCCTGCCTCAGCCTCCCAAGTGCTGGGATTACAGGCATGCGCCACCACGCCCGGCCCCCATATACAGAATTTTAAAAACAGTTATTTTGGAATTAGTTGAGGTTAATACAAGGCTACTCTTTGGAATCGGTTTAGCTAAATGTATCTGGTATTTCTGTTGAATGAAAGTGGGACAGTGCCTACCATTTCACTTTGTAAAGATTTATACTCGATGTTTTGATTTGGTGATGGATTCCAGGCTTTTAAGTCAATTAATATGTAAAAAGTCAAATGTAACATCATATCTAAAGCCACAGAGGACAGAAAGAGTTCAGTTGCCAAGAAAACAGTGATAGTTGAACAGTACAAAACTTTACCTAGAGGCTGTCAGCATTAAATCAACACTGCTGAAAAGACATATCGAGGGGTTACAGGAATACCTGGTAGATCATTCTAATGTACATATCAATAACATACAGAAGCTTTTTTATTATCTGTTTTATGGCCTTAGAAATTTAATAACCACATGAAAACTGAATCTCCATTCCACATCCCATCTTTTATTTCTAGATAAAATCTATTCTTGTTTTCAAGGTAGTTTTAAGCATCCATTTTTCTTAAGCCATAATCGAAATCATGGTCAATCTTGGAGGTTCTCTCTTCATCTTGTACCAAAAAAACCCCAGCAGATTTAATAATGGCATTCATCATCTGTCAGTCCCTTCACACGTCCTTGAAATAAATTGTATTTGGAATTCTCAACCTTATCTGCATCAGTAAAATAAGGTGTGGAATTAGATTTTTTCCTTGCCACACTGGGCTTGTAGTTGCCATTTGGACCAGGTTTACAAATGGGAAAGTAGAGATGTTTCTTGGCCAGAGCCTCTAACAGTACAGATGTAGAAGAGAGATTGAGACCACAAGAAGGCTGCTGTTGACTGCAGGGTGCCGTTGCTTGCCTTGGTGGTGGCATTAGTTGGATTTGGGATAGTAAAGGTGTTCTGGGAGGTGTTACCTGAAGGTGGCACAGCAACTGTTTGGCTTTAATAAATCTCGTGGGTAGAAGCAGTGCCAGGAGCAGCAACCCCAGCCCCAGCCTAGCCATCATCGCTCTGCCCATGTCCGCTCCATTGTCACGTGGCACGGTTCACTGGAGCCAGGTGTTCTGAGGTCGGTCAGCTTGGGCGGGCTCAGGGAGGTCAAAATTTCTGACAGTTTGGGGATAGGTTATCGCATAGAGTTCTAATATATTGTGGATAATGTAGAATGATGGATAATGACCATGACACTTACTTGTGTCACTTGTGGGACTGAGCTACAGCTATTTCTTTGAAATCCACCCTGTAGACCCATTTGGAATCATGACCCATAAGGTACAAGAGAAGTCCATTTGTAGAGTGTGCTGATGGAAATATTTTGCTGCTGTACACAAAAGAATAACTGAAAGACTACTATTGTATACCTCTTATTCTCCTGTGTTTGTTTGCCCTATTTGGTGGGTTATTACCATTCTTGTTCATGGGGTTGTGATCATTTTGTTCTTTTTTTATACTTGAAAAAGAGTTTTGCAAGGTGTATCTGTCTGGGTTGGAATTTGTTTTTTTTTTTTTTTTTTTGCAAGATTTGAAGTACTCTGCTCCATGCTCTTGCCTCTTGGTTTGTGCAAAGAAGTTAAGCTGTAATTCTGAGGGGTTTTCCTTTGAATGTGATCTGCTTTGTTAGCGGCTTTCAGTATATTATTCTTGTGCTGGATTTTTGGGATCTTGACTATTATATGTCTCGGTGTGTTTTTAATTGGGTTGAAGCTATTTGGCATTCTGTATGCTTTGGTTACCTGCATATCAAATTGTTTCCTCATATTTGGGAAGTTTTCTGCTATTCTGCCCATATTGTTTTTTATGTCATTTGTATTGGCTCCTTTTTTCTTATTGATGCCTATTCTCATATTATTCATCTTGGCATCGTCTTGCATGTGATAAATTATTTTTTCCTGCATCCTGTTTTTTTTTTTTTTTTTTTTTTTTTTTTTTTTTTTTTTTTTTTTTTTTTTTTTTTTTTTTTTTTTTTTTTTTTTTTTTTTTTTTTTTTTTTTTTTTTTTTTTTTTTTTTTTTTTTTTTTTTTTTTTTTTTTTTTTTTTTTTTTTTTTTTTTTTTTTTTTTTTTTTTTTTTTGGCAGAACTGGGATTGAACTAAGGCCATTGCACTTGCCAGGGAAGCGCTTATTCCACTGAGCCATCTCCCTGGCCCTGTCCTAGTTGTTTTTAAGAGATCTTTTCTTACCTTTTCACTAGCTGCACCTGTGTCCAGATCTGAACGTCTGTCTTCACTTTCATTCAAATGGTTTTGTAGGCTTGTATTTGAGATGTTAAGTTCCTCTATATTTTTTTGACTCTGCTTCATACGATCTATTTCTTTTCCTGTATTCATCCAGGGAATCCGTCAGTTTTCTAATTGCTGTTTTTATTTTATTTTATTTTTTTTTATCAGTGTCTTTAGAAGCAGTTATTCTTTTACTGCAGAGATTTTTCAGATTGGTTTTCCTCCATATGTTTCTGCATTTAATTCTTTATTTCAGATGCTATGAATTCAGGGATTTCTTTTTTTATTTCAGAAATAAATTATTCCCTGAGTTCCTCTATACCTTTCTCCTTGCTTATTTACTTCTGACACTATTCATAAAATTCAGCTGAGTTAGTGTCCACAGCACTTTTTCTGGATGGGTTTCCCCCATGTTTCTGTATTTGATTCTTTACTACAGATGCTATGTCTTTTTTTATTCCAGAAATAAATTCTGCTTCGAGTTCCTCTATACCTTCCTCCTGTTGCTTATTTACTTCTGACACTATTGATTCATATATTTCAGCTGAGCTAGCATCCTCTGCTCTTGTTCTGGGTTAGCTCGAGGCCTGAGATTGCATTTGGCTCTTTGTGTTTATTATTTTGTATAGCTCTGACCTCTGACCTTTGGTGTAAAATTTTGGTGCAGTTATAACCTTAGCACCTTATGAAATTCAGGTGTTGATATACCAAGTTCTAGTTCATGTAGTTGTGCCTGGCTGGGGTCTGGCTGCTGTGCTCAGCTCCTTCCTGTTGCTGTCCTTGGAGGTGAGCCTGTTGTGCCCGTTTGGCAAGATGTTCTGCTCCTGAATTAGCTGCGTGGTTTTGATGCTAGTCTCCCTGCAGGGACTTCAGCTGCAGAGTTTCACCCCAGGCCTGTATGCCAGGCCTTGGCTGGGTGTGGAGAGGTATGGGGGGTGGCAGGAGAGCACAGAAGCTCTCCCGCATACTCTCTGGGTCTGCAGGGCTCCCAAAAAGGGTGGTGGATGTTCTCACTCACAGGGCGGGTTGTGCTAGGTCCGCAGTGGCGGGGCAGGACTGGAGAATGCTGGGAAAGGTCTCTCTCCTGCAATGGGCCTGGAAGTTCTCACTCACAGGGTGGGCTGTGCTGGGTCTGGAGCGGTAGGGCAGGACTGGAGAATGCTGGGAAAGGTCTCTCTCGCCGTGGGCCTGCAAGTTCTCTTACAGCTTTCTTGGGGAGATAAAACAGTAAATTTACAATACATACAAAGGTAAAACAACAAAACCAAATTGTTTCATTTATTTTTTCATGTCAAATAAGTGATGTTCCCATATTGTAACAAGGTTTGAGTGAGGCACATTTCATGGGTAAGGCATGAACACCCTATCATCATGCACATGAACCAAAAGATTGTATTTTTCTTTTAAAGAGAAACTTTGTTTATAGGTTTTTTTTTTTTTTTAATTAATGTAAAACAGATTCCCAGCCTGTAGTTCATGTAATTGCTTCCCGGCGTCAGGATTGGTCAGAACATGAAATTGCAATGGAAACTAGCCCCACCATAATATATCAGGATGTATCCAGTGAATCACAATCAGCTACTTCAACAATCAAAGCTCTGTTAGAACTCCAACAGACAACAGGTATGAATTCACATGCTCAATTGAATGAAGCATAGTTTTTCTGAAGATGGGTTGTGCTAAAATACTGTTTTGTATGTTTTTGTTATTTGAGCACATTTTTTCCTCTGATCTTGTCTATAATCATTGGTGTATTTTGTTTTCTTGTTCTTTAACATGTGCATAGAAGTACTGAAGCACAGATGGATGAAAGTCTTCAGAATGGACAAGTTGGCAGAACTGTTTTTTGTTTTTTTTTTTGTCTCCTACTTAAGATGGACAGCCCTCTGATCCCTGAAAGGTGTAGGTCTGTCACCTCAGCATAAAGATGGACGGCATGCAATAGCCAGTTGTAGAAGAATTTAATAATAGCAGGAGGCAAATTGAAGGACTCCTCACATCTTTAATATTAGTAGAACAATAAAATACCTTAGTAGCTATTGCTAAACTTATGTTTTCACTTTATTTTCAAATTTCTTTGTATTATTATCCACTTGGAAGGCAGCTATGCTCACCACTGTACCACCAACGCAGACAGTATTATTATCCACTTGAACGTCCATGCAAAGCTATATTTATATAACAAGGTCCTATCAGGATATTTGCAAACGCCTTTTCTAAACTCAGAAAACCCAGTATAAATAATAACTGAGTTTTTTATAATAGTAGGTCAAAAATTATAGTATTTAAGGGTTGTAGGGATGATTTCATCCAGTCCTCTCATTTTATGAGTAAGCAAGCTGAACTCCAGAGCAGTTACCTAGTTGGTTAGTGGCAGAACAAAGTCCCACATCTTTCGATCTCTAGTTCACTGTTCTGTTTGTGGGAAGACTTGTATTCATTTTATTTTGCTTTGCTGTCTTTGTTTAAAATAATGGTTTTGATTTTATCAGAATAGATAATGATCTTTCCATGGACTTAATCACTACTGGTTATTTTATTTTATTTTTTTTTGTAACTTCCATTCTCATACTACCTCAAAAATTTTATATGTCTTAGGTTAATCCTTCTGTTGGTGTTATTTTTGGACTTAGACATTTTCTTAGCTGCTTTTCTTCTTTATGTAAGATAGGAACTTGGAATGAAGAGACTTGTAGAAAAAGAGATAAAATAGAAAGTGAATCCATACATAGAAACCATTCTTGATTCCAGATATTTATTTACCAACAGAGAGCCCAGTTATTACTAACAGTGAAAATTTTATTCTATAATAGTCATTGAAAAAAAAAAGACTGGGGCTGGGGAGATGGCTCAGTGGAATAAGTGCTTTCCTGGCAAGAGCAAGGGCCTGAGTTCCATTCTTGGTTCTGCCAAAAAAAAAAAAAAAAAAAAAAAAAAAAGACTTTGTAACATTGGTTTGGGAGATACCTTAATTTTTAGTAAATCAAAATAAAGTCATTGAATTGTGTTTTGGGGGACAGATGTGCCCTAGAACAAATCATCTTTTGATTTTAGGTTGGTGAACTCCTGTTACTGGGAACTACCTCAAGGGGTAAAGGGAATAACCTAAGGGGGTAATTTATATGAGGGACACAATCACTGGTTTGACCTAGTGATTGGTTGGGGTCAGGGTGGGGAGTAGTTTGATTACATTATGAGTCTTTAATAGACTACTGGGAATGGTTATGAAAGTTGTACCATTTATAGCCATATGTATCAACCTGCTGTTTTCATTGTCTCCCTAGGCTCTGCCAGTGTTGCATCCAGAGCTCTGGTTCTTTATTCCCATGGACAGTGCCAGTTTTAGTACTTACTTTTAGTAAAAGTTAACTTTTCTCCTCCTGACTTTTTCATGCAGTAAAAGAAAAGTTGGAATCTAAACCAAGACAACCGACAATTGACTTGAGTCAAATGGCAGTGCCTATTCAGATGACCCAGGAAAAGAGACATTCTCCTGAGAGTCCATCAATTGCTGTGGTAGAATCAGAACTAGTTGCTGAATACATCACTACTGGTAGGTGTTCTCTTAAATGTAATATTAAGGTAGGGAATCTACCTTTCTGAACTTTGTAGAATGGTCATTTGGGGGAGAACCCAAATTTCTAGCTCTTTTTCCTTTGTTTTCAGAGCAAACTTATGTCTTCCTTAAGTTTTACCTTGTCTTTATGACTAGAAAAAAAATCAGTAGAATGTTTATACGTCTGGATGTTTTGGTTTTGGGAGAGGTAAGTGAAGAGAGAAAAAAGAAAGAAGAAATAAAATCTTAAATCCTTGTAACTACTTTGGAGTTCTTATAGAAAGCTGATTAGATACTTATTTAAAATATGGTCTGGCAGCAAAAACCTGATAAGATTTTTGGATGACATAGTGGGAAACTATTCTTTCTGTTATATTTTGGCAAGGCCATACCTGGAACACTGCTTTCTGTTTTGGATACTTCATTATCTTAAGATTTGAAATAGTTTTAAAAATGGTAATATGAGTAAGAGTTTAGGAAAGATAACTTTTGAAGCAATATGTAGAGAACTCCTCTAAATTTTCTTCAGAAGTAATTAAAGGAAAGTTACAAATATTTGAAGGGTATAAATACTATGGAAGAAAAGGAGTTCTTTGGCATCATTTTAGGAGATATTATTAAATCTAATGAGTTACTATTACCCAAAGAGGAAAATCTAGTTAAAATCATGAAAAGTCATCTAGAATTTTACTTTAGAGATACTTGGAAAGCTAATTAAAGCAAAGACCATTATGTTGGGGGGAAATACATGAGCTTGTATGTTGAGTTTGTTATTATGGGATGGACTAGATTATCAAGTGATAAATTGATGAATAGAACTATGATTTCTTCCTTATCCTTTTCAGAACGCACTGATGAGGGGACAGAGGTTGCTTTTCCCCTTCTAGGTAAGTGGTGTACATCCATGTATAGTATAATTGAAGGTAAAAGATAATTGTTTTTTGGGGAAGCAGTTAAATGGATGTGCTCGACTCTGATCTGGTAGAGGAAAGGTAAACTCCACTTAATGAAAGTGGGATGCTTTCTCAGAATTAGTAGTTTGACTCTGTGGGGGAAAAAGATGTTTAAAGCAATAAATGGCTTTTGATGGTATTTGCCTAGCTTGGTTAAGGTCATTCATCTGCTTTCTGTTCGCTTTGTGATCTTCTTTCCCTGTCTCTATCTATCATACATGCAGCCATGTTGAGCTTAAAGCCAGTTGCTCTGGTCTCTTGTATCATTCCTTAGTGGATATTTCCTTAGACTTTCATAAAGTTTAATTTCTTAAACTCAGGTGTCTTTTTGTGAAGAAATTTATAGTATGTTGAAGAAGAATCATTTTTATATAATGTTAGTTGATCTATTGAATTCATTTTTTTCTATGTTTATGAAGTGTAATAGTTATGAGGATTTGTATAGGCAGCAAAAGTCTTGCAGATAATCTAGTAATTTCATTGGAAATTTATCAAGTGTCATGCATTTTTAATGATGCTTCCATTAAAAACTTTATTGATATATTTGCTTAATTTTATTGGGCCAGCCAGATAGCTCAGCAGATTAAAGCTCCTGCTTAGGCAGACACAGGTGGCTGGGGGTTTGATCCCTGGCCTACTAGCCCTGCCCCTGGGGTGGATTGAGACAGCACATGGTGGCGTGCCCCTGTAATCCCAGCACTTAGGAGTCTCAGAACAGGGTCGCTATGAGTCTGATCTGTATAGTAAGACCCTGTAGACTCTGAACTAAATACATTAAAATATGTAATTTGTTTTTTCTCCTATTCAGTCATATTGTAAATTATTTCAGTAGTTGTTTTTGACATAAACCTTACTTTTTTCAATTCATTTGCACAGATGTGGAATATTTTATTAATTAATAATTTTAAACCAGGTATGGTGGTTCTTGCTTATAATCCCAGTACTCTAGAGGCTGAAACTGCCACAAGTTTGAGGCCAGCCTGAACCATATAGTGAGCTCAAGAAGAGCCTGAACTACACAGCAAGACCCTGTCTCAAAACACTAATGAAATTTTTTTTTAAATGTTAAACATACTGTGAAATACAGTAAAGAACTAAAGGAAATTTATGAAAGTATCATGATGCTGCCTATAATCTTGTATCATGTAGCATTTATAGCAATAAGAGAAACACTTCATGAATATAGATGAGAAGTATCATAAATAATACTTATATTTCAGTGGATAATTTTAAAGGTCTCTCCCAATAATACATAAAATAGCACTTTCATACTAATTTCTGTAGTATTTTGGAGACCTCTTTTTTTTCTAAGCATAGAACTCATGCTACTTAACATTTTAGATCAGAGTATTTGACTGTTAGAACCATAGGTTACTGAGAGTTTTGATTAACTTCAAAATTTTTAGCTAATATGCAGATTTATTTTATTTGTTCCTGATTCAAAGGATTGGCTTTCCAATAACTGTAAGTATTTTTAAAGTTTTGTAGATTTGGAAGTGACAAATGTTTATAAAGTTTAAAAGTTGAAATTGAGGGGCTTGCAGGTTAGCTCAGTTGTTTAAGTGCCTGCACAGGCAAACTCAGTTAGGTGCAGGGGACCACAGTTCAATCCCCAGCTCCAGATACCTGGTGCAACCTGCGATTGAGGCAGCCTGAGCCAGCCAAAAACAAACAAACAAAAAACTTCTCAACTTTTGGGGGCCTGCTGGTTAGCTCAGTTGTTTAAGCACCTGCTTGTGCAAATGCAGTCAGACTCAGGATACTGAGTTTTGAGCTTCAATCCCCAGCTCCACATGCCTTACCAGACCCACTCTTAAAGCAGCCTGAGCCAGCTAAAAAATAAAAAAAAAAAGTTGAAATTGAAGCTGGTAAAAATAATAGATTGGTGCCTATATAGATATAGTTTTGGTTATTCCATGTGATCTTTGTAGCAAGTGAATAAGCATTGAAGTGGTTTCCTTCCTGTACTCTTTTTTTTTTTTTTTTTTTTTTTGATGTGGGGGGATAGTGGGAATTGACCTAAAGACCTTGTGCTTACCAGGCAGGTGCTGTGCCACTGAACTATATGCCCAGTTCTACACTGTACTCTTGCCCATTGTTCAGATGAACTAAATCTGAGATATTTTTCTGTTCTTTTGTATTTGTTCACAACTGTACAATTTAAGGACCATTTTTTAAATGTTACTTCATTTGCTTCTCTCAAGTAGAAATGGCAAGGTTTTATTATCCTATTTTTAAAAATAAAAACTCTAAGTTTTAGAGGTTAAGTGACTTCTTTGCATTCAAGTAGCTGTTTGGTAGCAGAGCAAGACAATCTTAAGTGTACCTCTTAGTCCAATTTTGTTTTTGCAGTATCATACTGACCTCTTGCACTTACAGAAACTGAAGACTATGAGTGCCACTTTATGAAAAAGAGTGAATGCATTTAATGTTTGTATTGCATTTGGGACAGGGATCAATAGATTAAAGAACTAGCATTGCTTTACTGTCCTTAAAGGTGTGTCTGGCATTAAGAAACTCATTGTTTTGTTACCTAGATGAAAATAAAAGTCCTTGGAGAAAGAGATAAGCCACAAGATGTAACTTTGAAGGGTTTGTTATTCTTTGATGATAATATTTCTCATAGCGCTTATGTATACATTTCTTCTTTAATTATTTTGGCTCTGTTCACCTAGATTTACAGATGAGAAAAGTATCAGAGAAGTCACATAGTTCATAGATGAGCAGGTTCTTGTGTTCTGCTTCTTAATTCACAATACCACCTTCTCTGTGATGCAAGCTCATAGACATTTGTTTAAAATGACTACTGGTTACAGATGCTGTGGCGATTTCTGGAGAAATATCATCACCTCCTCTATTTTCAGTCAGCCATCGCTCCCAGCCCCAACAACCTTCTCAGCCCCAGCGGACCTTGCTCCAACATGTGGCTCAGTCACAGACTGCAACACAAACTTCAGTGGTGGTGAAATCCATCCCCGCTTCCTCCCCTGGAGCAATCACACATATTATGCAGCAGGTTGTATCTCTTCTTTGTTGCCCTGTCTTCTCTGCCTTAATCTTGAAATAAGGTTCCGTTTCGTTTCCTGTTTCAAGAGGAGAAATAACTGAATTATCGTGTATAAACTAAATTAATTTAGGATTTTAATATCAGAAAATAATTAGGAATTTAAATCTGAAATCTGTGAATGCTTAGCATTTCAAAAGTATAAAGAGGTATAGATGGATCTGATATCAGAATTGGTCATTTTTATGTATCTGTTATAGCACTAATTAAGATTCTCATACATTTGGTTTGTTTAGCTGTTTGCTATTGGACTTCTCTGTTTTTGTTTGGTTCTGTTTTATACTTTTATAATGACTCCTCATGGGAAAATTATGAATAAGTAGGAAAATTAATAAATATTAGAGGGTTTCTTTTTTTATTTTAAAGAAAGTCTAAAAAAAAAGAGGGTCTAACTAGTCCAAACTAGCCTTGAATTTATGTGATCTTCCTGCCTGAGTGCTTGAATTACAGGCATGTGTTACCATGCCTGGCCTTAATATTAGACTTTAAACTATGTGCAACCAATTAAAGAAAAAAACAGGAAGTAGAGTGAATTAGTAGAATAGAAACATCTAGAATTAAGGGTAGCAGAGAAAGGAAAAAAATAGTGGATAAGTTGATTTTGTGTTAGACTTTGTGCTTTGAGTTTTAAATATACTGAGTTGTTTGATTCTCTATATGATTTTGCAGGGTAACTCTGTAATCCTCTTTTATAAGTGAAACTCATGCTTACAAGAGTTCTTTTAAGTAACTTGTCCCAGGTGGCAGAGCCAGGATTTAAACCCAGTCAATTGCTCTATTATAGGTATCAAATTTAAGAAAGGGCTTTCTTTAATAGTCTCTTAAATCATCATCACTTAACTGATGCCAGCTGAACCTAGTAGGCAGATTACCTTAAAGGCGGTAAGAGGTGTTGAATTGAAAATCTATATATGTTAAATTGTAATGCTACAAGGAGAGTTCTTTGAATCTCAGTTTTTAAAGTTTAGAGCAGCTGTATAGTATATGACAAGACAACAGGAAGGATGGGAAGAGGGTGGATATTGTGGTGTCCCAGAGGAAGCCAGCTGGTCAGACATTTTGCTAGGTGTAGGTTCAGTCTGGTTCCTTATGTGCAGGATTTGACATTGACTTTCTCTAAGTATCTAAGAGAAGATCAGACAGGCTGGCCCTAACCCTGTCACCCAGGATGGTGCATTCTTTCCAACTGACAAGAATGACTTAGCCTGTTTCTGGGCTCCTTCCCTCTTGGTCTCTAAGAAGCTGTTACTAGTAGACCTAGAATTAGAGTATCTGTAAACTTGCTGAAGCCTGTTGAGCCATCTCTACTCTCCAAGGGAGGTTACCTTGGGAACTGGGGTGGGCACATCTCTCAGACAATATCTCTGACTTTCTGGACAGCTCTGGATGTGAACTCAGCCAAAGTGGGATTTTTCACAACCATGGCTTTTCTCTAAATACCTCACTCCTTGGTTATTAGAATCTTTCTTTGAACAGATAAACATCTCTCTGGATAGGGAGCATAAGCTATTTGTAGAGCCATGGAGTCTGTCTCTTCTTTTTGGAAGGAATTTCTTTTTTTTTTTATTTTTATGTATTTAGTACAGGGTCTCACTACACAGATTGGACTTGTAGCAATCCTTCCTGTTTTTCAGCCTCCCAAGCACTGGGAGGTGTGCTTCACCATGCCCAGTCTTGGTTGCTGTCTCAGTGTACCCCAGGGACGGAGCTGGCACTGCAGGCCAGGGATCAAACCCGTCTCTGCGTCTGCCTAAGCAGACACTTTAATCTGCTGAGCTATCTAGCCAGCCCTTGTTTCTTTTTGGGATTGTAGGCTCACCTTATTTCTTTAATCTGTCATCTATAAAAGGCCTCTAGGACTCAATAGTAGTGAGTAGGAAAAAAATGTAGTGAGTAGAGTATATTTTGAAGTACTTCATGTCTAAATTGTAAGTGTTTTTAACTAAATCCCCTTTAGGTTTCTTGGTCTTCTTAGGCTCTTAAAATTTTTTTGAATAAATCTCATTAAGTTTCTCAATTCAAGGAAAATGTAGCAGTGTAGATGTTTTTCTTATTTCATTCTTACTTTGCCTTTTTTATTTAGGCATTAAGCAGTCACACTGCTTTTACCAAACACAGCGAGGAACTTGGAACTGAGGAGGGCGAGGTTGAAGAGATGGACACTTTAGACCCTCAGACAGGTCTGTTTTACCGATCTGCCTTGACTCAGTCACAGTCAGCCAAACAACAGAAACTTAGCCAGCCCCAGCTGGAACAGACTCAGCTGCAAGTGAAAACTCTGCAGTGCTTCCAGACTAAACAGAAGCAGACCATCCACCTGCAGGCAGACCAGCTCCAGCACAAACTCCCGCAAATGCCCCAGCTTTCCATCAGGCATCAAAAACTCACCCCTCTCCAGCAAGAACAAGCACAGCCTAAGCCAGATGTACAGCACACACAGCATCCCATGGTGGCCAAAGACAGGCAGCTTCCTACCTTAATGGCACAGCCCCCGCAAACTGTAGTACAGGTGCTTGCAGTGAAAACTACGCAGCAGCTCCCCAAGCTGCAGCAGGCTCCGAACCAACCAAAAATCTACGTGCAACCCCAAACCCCCCAGAGCCAAATGTCGCTCCCTGCCTCATCAGAGAAACAGCCGGCAAGCCAGGTAACGGAATATTGATAGCATGCAAAGTTAAGCTTCTCTGTTCACGGAAAAAAAATGAGAACATCATTGATATGATAGCAGTGCTTTCTCCTGGCAAGAGGAAATTCAAAAACCTTATTATACTGGTTATTATTTTGCCCCATCAGAAGGTTGATACTAGGGAAGAACAAAAAACATAGCACTCAGAACTTGATTTTATTTTCTGGGCATTTTTAATGAAGTCATTTCAGCATTGACCAACAGTGCATAGAAACAGTATTCCAAATTCTTTATTTTTTTAGGTATAAAAATATTTTCATGCCTGTAAACTCATTTCTGTGGCAATAATGCTAAGTAAATTTAATCTTTTAAAGAACTGCATTGAACATCTTCCTTTGTAGTTCATCATCGCCATCTAGTTAATATATTTTCTAGATTTATCTTTAAATTACAGAATTACTGTGGATAATCAAAGAAAATATTTTCTTAGCAAAAATCAGTGACTGGAACAATATGTATATATGTATATGTATGTATGTGTATATATATATATATATATATATATATATATATATGTGAAAATTTTGAAGCAAAAGATTGAAAAACAAAACATCTACTGCTTTTTATTTTAAAAAGCCAATGATCATATGAGATAAGTTGAGCCAGGTTGAAGGTATACTGTTTAGGGATTTAAATCTCTAAATAAAACTAGGCTGTTAGGACTTTTTTTCCTTTATTGCTGTAAACCTTGGCTGGCTGAACAAAAGTTCTTTTAACCCCTCCTCTTTCCCTAGGTTCCTTAGAAGTAACCAGATCCTTCCCATCCAGCCCTCTTATTAAAACATCGAGCTTCAAAATGTCTTCCTAGTATACCGCACGAATGTTTTTTTGCCATATTGTTTGGGGTGTTTAAGTAGTTTTTCTCAAAGAAATGTAGCTGTAACACACACAACCCCAATTTATTTTCAGGTGGAGCAGCCAATTATAACCCAAGGATCCTCTGTTACAAAGATAACTTTTGAGGGGCGCCAGCCTCCCACAGTTACAAAGATAACTGGTGGCAGTTCTGTGCCTAAGCTGACATCACCAGTTACAAGCATATCTCCCATTCAGGCCTCTGAGAAGACAGCAGTTTCAGACATTTTGAAAATGTCTTTGATGGAAGCTCAGATTGATACAAATGTAGAGCATATGGTAGTGGATCCCCCAAAGAAGGCTCTTGCCACTAGTATGCTCACTGGTGAAGCAGGATCATTACCCTCTGCCCACATGGTGGTGGCAGGGGTTGTGAATTCCACTCCTCAGCAACAGAAATGTAGAGAGTCCTGTTCAAATCCATCTGCTGTTGGCCCTCCCCTAACGACCAGGAAAATCGATGTACCAGGAGTGCCTACAACAGGCCAGTTCATGCGTATTCAGAATGTAGGCCAAAAGAAAGCTGAAGAGAGCCCAGCAGAAATTATCATCCAGGTAAGAATCAGAAAAAAAAAAAAAAGAAATTTTGGGCAGATGGGGAATTGTGGGTTTGGTGCGTTTTGGAACATCACAGGAAAAGTCAAGCCCAGATGGCAAGAAGAAATAGATTGTCTTTGAGATGGTGCTTGACAAATTTGATTTGATAACTATTGCAAATACATAAATTTATGTTTGGTTTTTGGAAGATCATAAAAAATGGTGGATATTGTCACATAATACTATAGAAGCAGGGAGTGGCCGCAAGCCCATGAGTCAGCTTGATTTTATAAGCCATACTTTTCCTTTGTTAATTCAGCAAGTAAACCAAAATAATCAGCAGTTTTCTGGGTTTGCATTTGAGGATCTTCAATCTTTACTCAAAAAATCCTAAAATATAACTAAATGATAATTCTACTCAAGTTAATTTCAGAAATTGCTTTTCAAGAACAATACTAGTTTTTGGGGCCAGGAAGATAGCTCAGTAGAATAAGCACTTGCCTGGCAAGCACAATGGCCCCAGTTCAATCCCTGGTTTTGCCAAAAAAAAAAAAAAAAAGATTTGCTTTAAGCCGGGCATGGTGGTGCAGGCCTGTAATCTCAGCACTTGGGAAGCTGAGGCAGGAAGATTGTTGTGAGTTCGAGACCAGCCTGAGCTACAAAGTGAGCTTAAGGCCAGCCTGAACTTGCATAGTGAGACCCTGTCTCAAAAAGACCAAAAAAAAAAAAAAACAAAAAGAACAATACTAGTTCTTGGACCTCAGTTAATTAAAATATCTGGGGAAACATGTTCTACAGGAATGTTTCTAAGATACTTTTCTGTCTAATTTTAGAATTATAAATTTTGCTTTTATTTTGGTAATGTTATAGTTATTGCTCTGCATTGGGAAGTACATATCTACACTGGCCAGTTAATACAACAGAATGATTCATTGACAGTATATTTCCTGTCCTTCACATTCTCTTCATTCTGAAGCCATTTGTCATCTTGCATAATAGATCAATATTAAAGAATTAGTGAATTCAAACTATCCTTTTTTTTTGTTTTTAGGAAAGGGTCTACAGGGTGTTAGGGTCTCACTCACTACTAGATCGGACTTAGAGTGTTCCACCTGTTGACAACCTCCCAAGAGCTGGAATTACGGTGCGTGCCACCATGCCCAGTCTCAGTTACTGTCTCTGTGCATCCCAGGGGTGGGGCCAGCATATGGCAAGCCCATGGATCGAACCCCTGACCCCTGTGCCTGCTCGAAGACGCTTTAATCTGCTGAGCTATTTGGCCAGCCTTCCAAACCATCCCTTAAGAGTTGTGTTTTTCTCCCTTCTCTTTTTGCAAGGTTATTAGGTTGTTTTCTTAATATTTGTCATTTTTTCCTAACCTGGTGTGTAGTCTGGCAAGGAATTAGAATAATATATTTTAGTTCATTGGGAATTTGGACTTATTAGTATGTATTATTTAGAACTTACCAGGGGCTTGGGGAGATAGTTCAATAGACTGAGCGCTTGCCTGAGTTCAAATCCCTTGGCCTGAGTTCAATCCCTAGTTCTGCCAAAAAAAGAATATAACAGGAACTTAACCATAAATTCAGTGCCATATTACTTAGTAGTTCTTGTAGTTCATCTGCTATCATACCAGGCTATGAGAGAATTCAAATTGATCAATGTTAAACTAATTATAATTATAATTAAGATATAATTATGTGAGTTTGATAAGTAAAAAAAAAGTAGAAATAACCACTTATTCAAAATAATGTTTCTCTTTATTAAAAAACAGATTTATTAGATTCTCTCTTTTTTTACTGATAAATACTATGCAATGCTTTAATTTACTGTGGCAGATACAAAAATTATGAATTAACAGGTTGTATATAAAAATACATGAATTTTTTAGCTGTTTAAATTAATAAAATGATAAAATGTAACTGGTTTTTACTTTTAAAATGAGGTATTACACTGTAAACAAAACAGCATGAATAAATAAAATTAATGTGCAATTTAGTGATAAATGATTATAAATTTCAACCGAATAATGACAGACAATTCTGCAGTTACTGATTGACTTTGTCATTTAAAATTTGGCTTGCTTGTGTACTTCTTAAAAAGATATACAAGCACATCATTAAACATGCAGACCAAGCCAACACAAGTTTCTGTGAGTCACCTCTACCAATAAAACCTTTACATTTGACTTAATACTAAATCTTTTTTTTTTTTTTTTGGCAGAACCAAGGATTGAACTCAGGTCTTTGTGCTTGCCAGGCAGGTGCTTATTCTACTGAGCTATCTCCTCCCCAGCTTGAATCTGGTTTCTTATACATGATTCTTTTGTGCTTATTAGTAGTATACTACATTAAAAATCTTAACTTTCTCATTCAACCAGTACAAGAGAGAAGCAGTTTTACTTGCATATAGATTAAAAATCAGAGTAAAACAAAACCAATATGCCTTTAACTCTCTGAGGCTTTTCAAGATTTTAAAGGATAGTTATCCTTTAAGTAGTATTTGTTTTAGTAGTTTTGAAGCCAGCCCACAAATGTTTGAGAAAATGAAATTACGTCATTTACTGTTGTCTTTTGAAGTGACTCTATTTTTCTATTTGAGACTTAGTAGATTCTTAATGAAAAGTTTTGTGCTTTTTTTTGAAAATTTCCCCTGAAGAGGTAGGATATATCATGGAAAAAGGATGGTTTTCTGACTTTGCTTTTTACTACTTTGGGCAGTGCTACTGTCATTCTGCCTTAATTTCTTCTACTGTAATGGGGATAAGTAATGCCCACTTTATAGGGGCACACAAAATTAAGCACCTACCACGGTATAGTGTTTGGCTTATAGTGATTGTCCAGTGGATGGTTATCATTTCTAATTTTACTAAAAAGTACTGTGGTTACTAGGAGTTTAGATTGGTATACTTACTACATTGAAAATAATATTAGCTTATTTGAAAATTTTCTGCATTGTACTAACAGCAGTGAAAAATAATATGCTTCATACTAAGGATGATACCTTATAAATAGGTTTTCCACAGAATCCACACTTTTAACATGTCTCTGTGCCAGATGTGCAGTGTTAGTGGGATAGACAGCAGCACAGTGATTAAGAACCAAGGATTTGGAGCCAAAATTGCCTGGATTTGATTCCCACCTATTCTCATAAATAATAGCACTGTGGCTCAGGCAGCTGAGTTAAGTACTAAGAGATAGACACAGTACGATTTACTTCACTGCCTTGTTTTGAAAATTGAGTGAGACAGTTTATATAAAGTGTTTGGTCAAGTGCTTGTTGTAAAGCTGTATTCAATAAAGATACTTCATGTTATATTCATCATTAATACATTGCTTAATCATTTTCAGATTTGATCATTTATACTTACCTTTTCTTGAAGTATTAAATTTGTTAAGTAATACTTATGATAATATTTATTCATTATAGAAGTTTGTGAAGTGCAAAAGTTGAAATGCTTTGAATGATAAGCATTGTCTTTTGTAGACAAACTGATTTCGTTTATTGGTTCAGTTCTTCATTCATTCTATATTATTTAACCACTATGTTTCAGGCCCTGTGCTAACTGTGAAGATAAAAGAGTAAACAAGATGTGTATCCCTGAAGGAATCTGTCAGTTTTGTAGCCTTTTAAAAACTTCTAGGATCTTTAGAGCATATGTATTCCAACTAACATATTTTATATAAGATTATTAAGGCTCAAGAAAATAGAGTGATGGTTACTCTGAGTCACACAGCAAGTCAGAACCAGAGCCAGACTAAAAAGAGAAACAAAACTCCACCCCTAGAACAAATGGCTAGGCATCTTACATTGTTTTCTTGCTGGTGTTAAAATTAAATTTACATTTACCTTTGAAAGGTTAATTTGGGGCCAGGGAGATAGCCCTGCAGTTAAGCACCTGCCTGTCAAGCACAAGGTTCAAAGTTTGATCTTTGGTACCACATGCTGTGCAGGACTTAAAACTGTGGTGGCACATGCCTGGAATATCAGCACTGGGGAAGCTGAGATAGGAGAATCACTAGAGTGAACTGTGTAGCAAGACCCTGTATCAAAACAAAAAAGTTAAAAAAAAAGTAAAAGTTATTTTGGTTCAATACATGTGCAGAGTGCTCCTACTTTGCTTTGCTCTGGGGTTTTTAATGTTCACAGTGTATTGCTCATTTATCAAATGTTTATTGAGCATGTAATGTATGCAGTCCCTGTTGAATGCTCTGGGCATCTGGTATTGAATAAAATAATCAGGATCTTTGCTCTGTCCATGTTGTTACAGAGCTTACATTCCAAGAGTGAGTAACAATTTAACCAACAGCTGGTACATACAATGAATAAAATGTAGCAGACTATAAAAGAGCTGGGGGATAGGCCAACCTCTTCTAATTTGGTGCTCATTAAAGGAAAGCATCTCAACCCCTTTGACTTTAAGTATTGGAGATAAGATGCAGATGATAGAATTGAGCCAACCTTGCAAAGTTTTGGAGGAAATGGATTCCAAGACAGAAAGAACTAGTATAAAAGCCCTCAGAAATGAGTTCAGCATGATACTGAAGCCATGATAAGGAGTTTGTATAGTAAGTACAGAAGAAAGTAGTTGTATAGTTTTCAATAGGATATGACTGGAACTCTGATGTTCCTTTTTAAAATATATTTAATAAAGATGAGGAAAAAGAACACGACAAGGAAATATCCACACAATATTTACTTACTCAGAGGCCCATAACTTAAGTTTGTCTACTGGTATTTTTATTGTTCACAGGACAAGTTTTGGCCTCTCTTGTACTTGAATGTTTTGCTACTGTCATTTTCAACACAGTTCATTACCCCATGGCATAAGCAAATGACTATCCTTTGAACTACTAAAGAGACTTTATATATACAGTGTTTTGATATCAGCAAATCATATACCTGCAAGTAGTAAAGAGCAACATTTGATCTAATTCTCTTAATGATCAAATGAAAGTATTCTTTAAGCTCTTTCTCCTGAATTTGGTAATAGACCCTAGCCTCTTTTATAGAGGTGTCATTAAGGAATGGAAAGGTCACTTTGAGTTATGTAAGAATTGGATTTGAATCCTGGCAATAGCCCTGATAGATGTGTGACCTTGATTGATTAAACCTCTTACGTTTTTAGTTTCCTCATTTGTAAAATGGGGATAATATTTTCCTTATAGTATTAATGTAGATGTAGTAGAGTTTCATATGTGAAAGCACCTAGCACAGTGCCTGACATGTAGTAGATTGCCAATAAATGTCAGCTTTCTTTTTTTCTTTTTTAAGTAGTGTTGGGGAAATTCTGATGTTACCTTTTCTTACTGTAAAGTTTGTCTCTTGCATCTTCTCTTTCAGGCCATTCCCCAGTATGCTATTCCTTGTCACTCCAGCTCCAACGTTGTTGTGGAGCCCAGTGGGCTTCTTGAATTAAACAACTTCACCAGTCAGCAGCTGGATGATGAAGAGACCGCAATGGAGCAGGACATAGACAGTAGCACGGAGGAGGGAACTGAGCCCAGCCCCTCTCAGAGTTCTGCTGAACGGTCCTAGTGTTTTGGATATAGGAGTGCACTTTAAAACCTGCTTGGCTACCAAGTGTCCAGGGAAACTCTTGAATTCTAATTTCAAAAAGAAAAATAAAAAAAAAAGCACTTTGCCCGTACTTAAGCTATGGACCCTGAAACAGCAGGGATATTGCTGCAGGAGTAGCATTTTAACAAACTAAAAATTACAGGGGAATGTACTTTTTTAAAAAAATTTTTTTTGAAAAAAAAAAAAAAAAAGAAGAAGATACACATCTACAGAGAATCAAGACCTGATACTTGTTTCTCTGTTGGACCTTGGCCAATGGAAAAGTTTTATCTTGCAGTGGAAAGAGACTTTTCCTGTGAATGTTTCCCAACTGGTTTCCATTGTGCGAACTGCCATCAAAAAATACCATCAAAAAAGGAGAATGTGAATAGTTTGTATTTTGAAATGATGTGTCATGAACAGTTTTTGCAAATCCTTGGAAATGTTGAACTGGTTAACATTTTATGTTTGCTCAGTTGGTAATTAGTTTATAAATATCTAGAAAAATATTGGCATTAAGGAAACTTTTTTGGATGGCAGAAAACAGATCCACAACCAGTAGGAAGTACTTTTGGGGTGGCTTGTACATTCTTATTGGTTGTATGCTAATTTATTGTGTTTTCCCTTTGTGCTCTATTTATTTAAGTGTAAACATTTCAAAGCAGGCCATTGTCCTCCTGACACATTTCTTATAAAAAAGGATTGTATCCCCTTCCACCTCTCATCCTTCCTCCAGTTCCCTTCAAGAAAACTTACTAGAAAATGTATTATTGTAGAAGGAAAAAAATTTTTTTCTGGCCCAAAGGAAATACTCATTTACATTAAGGAAAACTTCATTCACATGATGATGTTTTAATGTTGAAATTGCACATTCATAACTGAGACTTTAAAATAATTTTATATACTTTTGTTTAAGCCTCTTTGAAATGTATAAAAAGTTGATTTACAGTTCTAATGTAATATTTTTAAGTGTTCTACCTTTTTAGGACTCAGTTTAATCACTATGTTTGATCTTGTGATTATTGTCTGTCACGAGTTGGGTAATGAGGTGGGAGGGTAAGAATTTGACAAGTTGTGGCAAAGGAAACTACTTTTCATTTTTAAAACTGTAAATAGAAAAGTTTTTAACGGTTTTATATAGATTTCCACTATAAATAAGCATTTTAAGATTGACAAGTGTTGAATTGTACATACATATATCAGCATAACTGCCCAATTATTTGGTGCTGAAGTACTTTAAGTAGAATTCATCAAGTCTAATTTTTGCATCTATCTGGGGGAAAAAAGCTGTGATACTATGGTTAATAAATTCCCACTAAAGTAACACTGAAGATTTCAACAAAAAAATTCCTCAGACGCACTGGTTGCTGCTGGTTGTAAATTTCTGTACTTGGTGATAGTGACTTACCCATAGATGGAGCTGTTGGATATCATTTCATTGTACAAATTCATGTTTTAAAAACTTGTGACTTTGTAGTTAATTTTTTAACTTCTCATAGGTCATATAATCCTAAGAACTTTCACCAGAAAGATACACATGCCAATATACATGTTACATTTCATATAAAATATACAATTTAGGGGTATATAGTCCACTAAGCCTATCCATGTATTCCAGGTTAAGCCCCTTTTATGATCAATCCTTTACTTAACAGATGGAAATTTTTATAAAATAAAGTATCTTTTAAATATTCATGGACTAGGTAACAAGAACAAACTTGAATAAAGTTGTGTTCTGCATATTCTAACAGCATAGCATACTGTGAACCTTTTCAGAATTAGCCTTAATATGTTTAACAAATGGACTGGTAAGTGAAACTGTATAGAGTTTTAAAACTACTTTCCTTTGTAAGTATTAATTTTAAGCAAATATTAGTTAGGCCCCTTTTTAGTTACAGACACTGTTCTAAGCACAAGGGTTGCTACAGTGAGCAAATACCAAATCCTACCCTTATAGAATTTATAAACAGGAGAGTTCAAGGGAGGAGGAAACAAGGGTGATTCTTGGACTTGTCAGTTCAGTGAGTTAGTGATAAGGCCATCTGTAGATCTCCAGACATCTGTTTACTAAAAATCCTGGCATTGTATCCATTGGCATTTTCGTGTTTAAGTCCATAAAATTAAATGTAAGTCCTCTCTGATTTGGTTAAGTTACCTCTGTGAATTACATTCAGACTGTGGTGCAGTTATGTAAAATTATTAGAATTTTGTTAATCTATAGTAAGAATTCATTTGGTTTAAAGTAAACTTTAGTAAGTGTCTAGGACTTCAGATTACAAATGGTGAACTGAGGACTTTTAAGCATTTTTTAAACATAAGAGCTCTATTAAGACATCCACATGCTATGTCTCCACTCATTTAAAATGTACAGTTCAATGGCTATTAGTATTGGACAACCTGTTGTTATAATTTTAGAACATTTTCATCAACTCCTAAAGAAGTTGTGTGTCCTTGAACACCTCATCACCTCCACCACTCCAATCCTTGGTGACCATTATTCTAGTTTCTATTGGGATTTGCCTGCTCTGTACATTTTATATTAAATAGAATTGTGTAGTCTTTAACGACTAATTTCTTCCATTTAGCATTATTTGAAGACTCATACTGTAGCAGGTGTCAGTGCTTTATTCTTTTTTATCCATATTGTAGCAAGTATCAGTCTCTTATTCCTAAGTATCACATAGATATATCACATTTTAAAAAAAATCCATCAGTTGATGGATATTTGCATTGTTTCTATTTTTTCACTATTTCAAGTAATATTGCTACAAACGCTGTTGTACAAATTTTTCTTTTGTTTTTAATTCTCATAAGTGTATACCTAGGAATGAAATTGCTACATCATACAGATCTGCGTAACCTTTTAAGGAACTGCCAAAGTATGTTCCACAGAGAGTGGTGTTTCACATTTTCACCAGCAGTGTATGAGGGCTCCAGCTTTCTCCACATCCTTCGTAACACTTGTTGTTTAAAAAAATGATCACATTAGTATGTAAAGTGGTGCCTCACTGATTTTCATTCCTATGATGGCTAATGATGAACATCTTTTCTTGTGCATCTTGGCCATTGCTATGTCTTTGGAAACATTTCAAGCCCTTGACTTGGTGTTCAGTTGAATTATTTTCTTTTTTCTTAAATTGAGAATGTTTGACACATAAAAAATATGTTTCTCCTAGCAAAGCAACTTATATTCCAGTAATGAATTCTTTACTCTTAAAATCTTAGGTTAGATTCTACTTGTTCCTGTCTAACGCATTCACAATCTGAAGTTGCATAGTTTGAGTGGAACTCTTGCTTTTTAAGTGTATTTGTGAGGTTTCATAATAGCCTGCAGAAGTAGGAAACAGTACAAAAGCAATAGTTGTATGGTAGGCTGGATTTGAATCCCAGGTTTCTCTGTTTTTGCTTTTATGACTTAAAACAAGTCACATTCTTGCTGCATGTTAGTTTCTTCATAACACAAAGTATTTTGGATCCATAGGCAAATTATAAAGATGGGGCAGAGTTAGTTGCTCAGTGTTAATTCAGTGGTTAGGTTCAGTATTGATCTTATGGGAAAATTTAATTTGGTTTTTGTCCATTTTGGTTTTTAACTAGAATCGTGGAAAGAATTAAGCTCATGAACCCAGATGCCACTAATATTTTCAGTCCAATAGTTATACTACTCCCACCTTATAAAAGAGAAAATGTGGGCTAAGAAGTTGAAGGATACACCAAACCTCAAGTTAAAAAGGTGTGTTTATGACACTGTGAAGGGTTGACTGCTGGAGAAGCTTACTGTAGGAGTCGGTGATGTAAGCAAAGCCACTCCATCTTTGAGTGCCTTCATACAGAAGTGCTTAATTTAGGTTTTTTTTTTTTGTTTGTTTTTTTTTTAGTTCAATTATGTGTCATGAATCTCATAGAAGAGGAAGTAAAGTGAGACAGCACCTTTATAAGCAAGATCTTTCCCAGAAAGAATAGTGAAAAAACAGTCTGCAGCCTCTGTTTGCAAATTTGTAAGCTGACTTGTTGACCTATATATTGAAAAAGAATTGAAGTACAGTAGGTTCAGATTTGTCTTGTGAGGAAGGCTCACACAACCTTCTCTCTTCTATCCTTATAAGTTTACAAATTTAAAAAGTACTTGTTTTGCTTTACTTTAAAAAAAAAAAACAAACTAAAAAAATCTTGACTTTGAATCCTGACTGAGTTGGACAAGTTCTTAAAAAAAGCTTGAAACAGCAGAAAATGCTGTAGCTCCATATTAACTGATTGCTTTTTGAAATACTGATAGATAAGCAGTCTTCCTCTGTCCAAATGGTTGTGTCCTATGGGCTCACTTATTTTTGTAATCTCTCCTATTGGCAATCAACAGTTAGTGGATACTTTTCCTCTGTGCATACTTTAGGGATGGAGTTGGATCCTGGATTGGTAGGTAGGGAATGAATCTATCAAGAATTTTCAGCCCCCTAAAGAAGATATATTAAAGAATTGTAACTTAATGTGTTAAATGAAAAACTGATGGTGAAATAGTACCATGGTAGAATACAAATGGGAATGTTAGGATTGTCCTGCAAACTTTAATCTGAAGAAAGGAATCAGGCTGGGATCCTTGTGGGTGAGGAATTTTGAGTAGTCACTGGCCGCAACATGAAGAGCAAGGCCAAACTAGAAAAATGTGGAGGCCAAACTGACCTTGTAGCTTATGACAAAGGAGTGCATCTTTAAGAGTGGGAACTCATGTAATATTTTAAGCCGGTGGAGCTGGCAAAATTAATAATACATTCACACAATATTTAGAGTGATGCTGGTTGATAAGAGGAAAAACAATAGGAAGTTTTTAAGTGTCTCATTTCTTTATGCCATTTTTTTAAGCCTCTGCAGAGTTTTCCTAATATAGTAGTATGAATTGGCATTTAAGGCTTTTAGCATAAGCATATACCTACATTCTAGGTTCATATCCCATTTCACTATTCTGCCTACTGTCTACCACCACTTGTGCTTTATTTTAAACTGTGGACTTGACGGTTTCATTCTCAAATTTCACCATGAATTTCCCCTCCTGAGCAAGACTGTCCAAACCTCTTCAATGAGGATCCTTTCTTTCCCGTTGATGAGTTCCTCTGGTATTTGAGGGGGGGGGTGGATAATACATATTGATTTAGCATTTTTTGTGAGTTATTTGCAGTGCACAAGGGTCCTTCATGTAGGGAAGGATTCACTTATTTTGAAAGTAAATTTGTTCTATATAATGTGATCGAAATTCTAAGTGTACCATCCACACAATGTGAGGCTTCCTTTATAATTCAATAAGTGCTTCTTAGAGTAACTGAAATAAAACATTCCAGCAAGTCATTCTTCAAAGAAATCAGTCTCAAATCAGGCATGTCTGTAATTCCAACACTGCACTGGGCCTCAATTCCTCAACTGGAGAAATAATCTCAGGACAAAACTTTCATCTTGGGACAGGTTACATCCCTACTTAAGCTTTCTTATTGCTTCTGTAACCTGAATGACACAGGACTAGTGTTGGGGCTCACTGGACATTTCTTTTGTAATGCTGCTTCCGGTGTGTGTAGGAGTATGGTGAAAAAGATAAGAGACCTTACTTGTCCTTTTGGCTGATGCAGGAGAATCACAGGTTTTGAGTCCAGCTCAGACAACTAGCAGCTTAGTGAGAACCTGTTTTAGAAATAAAGACAGAGAGCTGGGCGTGGTGGCGCACGCCTGTAATCCCAGCACTCGGGAGGCTGAGGCAGGAGGATTGTTGTGAGTTCGAGACCAGCCTGAGCTACAAAATGAGCTTAAGGACAGCCTGAACTGCATAGTGAGACCCTGTCTCAAAAAGACAAAAAAAAAAAAAAAAAGAAATAAAGACAGAAAAGAGTTGAGGTTGAATTGCCTGGAGTTCAGTCTCAAGTACCACTACAAAATGAAGCAAAATTTGTGCTATTTCACAGTTCTTTTTGTCTAGTGTCAGAGTTCAGTTGTTTTTATTGAGGCTATGAGTAATTGGGTAAGATTCACTCTGACAATCCACTCAGTGGCATTTCTCTTTATTCTTCCTCAGGATCACTGATTTCATTGCATGGAGGTGATCACCAGGGTTTGTTCTCAGCTCACATCCCTTATTACTTTGCAGTCTTCCTGGGACTTTCATCAGTGCTGCAACTTCAACTTCATTTACAAGTGGATTAGATAAGTCATGAGTACTGTATCAAACCTTGTGTCTCAATCATTGTTGTCATAGCCAAGAACAGTAATAAGTAAAATAGTAAAAAGCATTGCCTTGTATAGTTGCATTCTGAACAGGTAACAAAAAAATTTAAAATGCATAGTGTTTTAGTAAAAGAAAAATAGTAAAGAATGACATTCCAAGATGTGTTAATTTGAATTTAGATAAGGTAGGTAAGAAAGGCATTGTTGAGAAAAATGATTTCAAAACACCTGGAGAAGGTGAAAGAGTTAGCCAGGCAGCTCTGTGAAGTGTTAGTGATGGAGGGAATGCAAGTACAAAGGCCCTGAGCTATGTGGCTGGCATGTTCAAGGAATAGTAACAGTAATGAGATAGGATTAGAGTAACTGAAGAGAGAAGGAACATTGGAATATAACACAAAGGAAGTTCTAGTTTTCTAAGTATGTTCATAATGAAGAGGACAAAATCCCAAATCCCCTTCATACATTTTGGTATGTTTAGGAATTCTTCCTTATTTCAAGGCATTTTCTAGTTTTCTGTGAATTATCCTTTGACACATTGTTTAAGATTATGTTGTATAAACTGGGTACCATGGTACGTACCTGTAATACCCAGCATTGAGGGAGGCTTAGGCAAAAGGATCATGAGTTTGAGTCTTGTCAGCACAGCTTATCATGACTTGTCTCAAAATAGAAAGAGCTGGGGATATAGCTAAGTAGAAGAGTACCCCTGGCTTTGAGTCCCAGTATTTTAAAAACAAACCCTCATTGTTTAATTAACATATTTGAATTTTTTGGGTTTTCTTCTGTTACTGATATATATCTGAATTCTTTAGTCTTTTTAAACTTACTGAGACTTACTTTGTGGTCTAACATGGCCCAACTAGAGACTTCCATGTACACTTCAAGAGAATATGTCTTTTGTTATGGTAGGGTGAAGTGTTCTGTGTATGTTCATAGTGTTGTAAAAAGTTATCTATTTCCCTATTGGTCTCCTCTCTAGACATTCTATTTATTGTTGAGAGCGGTTATTGAAGTCTTCATAAATCTCTGTTTTGTAGAATGATTTCTCCTTTTGATAATATTTGCCACATAAGTCTTACATTTTTTTTTATCCCACATTTTTTTCCATTACTGTCCTCTTTGTGTGAAATATTTTGATTCCCTTCTCATTTATTCTATGTATTTTTGAGATATTTAAATGTTTCTTTTGTGATTACCATTTAAGATTATATTGAGCATCCTAAAATTATAGAAAAAATAGTTAAACCGATACCAACTTTAATAGCATGCAAAAACCACTCCTTGGACAGGTGAGATAGCTCAGCAGACTTAAGTACCTGTTTAGGCCAGCACAGGGACCAGCGTTCAAAACCTGGTACCAAATGTTGTGTCGACCCCACTCCTGGGCATGCTGAGCTGGCCACTGAGACCCAGGCGTGGTGCATGCCTGTAATCCCAGTGCCAGGGAGGCTGAAAACAGGAGCATCACTATGAGTCTGAGCTGTGTAGTGAGACCCTGTACCAAATACATCAAAAACAAAAACATTTCCTTATAACTTTGTACACTCATTATGTTGTCATAAATTATATATCCATGTAAATCATTATCTTAGACCCCAATCAAAGTTTTTCTTGTTTATGTGTGCGTATGTGTTTGTATGTGTGTGTGTGGCTGGTTGTTTAGTAGTTGAAAGTAATAATGATCCATTTGTTAGTAACTTTTCCTAAGTATTTTTTTTTTTTATAGATATTATTCCCTTTCCTGTATGGTTACTGAAGTCTGTGTTCCTTAGCTTGAGTTTGACAAATTTTTTTACATGCCAAGAGATAACAGACAGAGAGACTGAGACAACAGATAGACACAGAAACAGACAAACAAAAGTATCTATCCCAGTATTGACAGATTTCCCTTTATTTTGGATCACCTTCAATCTTACCAGGATTTCTCCTGAGCCTAGGGATCAAGCTTAGGAGACTTAAGTTTGAAGTTTTCTAGAATGAAGTTTTCTAAATTGTATAAGGGTGCTTTTGAATATCTCAATATCCTAAGGATGCTTTCTAGCTTTTTCTCACTGGTTTTCAGTGATCTTCTGTATATTATTAGCCATATAATACTTTAGAACATGGTTTGCTTCTATTCAGGCCTCGGTGAAGTTAAGGCAGAACAGAGTGTCTGGCATCAGTCCTTCAGGTTGTCCTAAGACAGGTTAGAGCAGACCCATGCAATAGTTTGTGAATAAATTCTGCTCTGCTTCTTCCAGAATGAGGAACCAGGGTACCCTGTGGGGACATGAGCTAATACCTTCAAGACTACTGTCGAGCCAAAGCAGAGAGCAAGAATAAGTAAAAATGTTACAAAGCTTCCCTATAGATTTTTTTGTCTCACTTTTTAAATTATGTTAAAATATACAAAACAACATTTTCATTAAGTGTATAGTTCAATGGCATTAAGTACATTCATATCATTATACAAATATTGTCACTATCCCTTTCCAGAACTTCTTTTATCAAGCCATACTGAAACTACTCACTAAATAGTAACTCCCCATTCCTGCTTCCCCCACTCCCCCAGTTCCTGGTAACCACCTTCCAGTTTTGAAGTTACCTGTATTTTTTTTTTTTTTAATTCAGTATTTGGTTGCTGCTGTGAATCTTTCACTGTTTTCCAGAATTCTAACAAAGTTGGTTCTGATGGTTGCTGCTTATTTTTCGATGTTTCTAGCAGGGGATGGAAGCTTAGAGCTGCCTGCTCTGCTGTTTTGCTGATATTCTCAACACTGACGTTTTTGTCTTGAGTACCATGAAAGAGTAGCATTAACCAAATTGGGAAATAGTGGGAGATCTTGTCTGGGGGAAGACTCTTTGAGGTTTCAGTATGGGGTATATTAAATATAAGATGCTCAGACATTAGTGGAGAAGGCAAACCTATGGAGAAGAGGAGGACCAAGGACTGAGCCCTGGGCCAGTGCACACACACTAGTCAGATAATTCAATAAATCACTAAAAGGAAGCAGAGAAGAGAGACAGTTGCTGGAAGGGCAAGTTTTTCAAAATTTATTTTAAATTTATTTACTTTGAGATATTGATCTCACTGTTCCTAGGCTAGCCTCAAACTCCTGGGCTCAAATGACTCCTGCATCAGCTTGCTGGAACTACAGGTATTCAACTGACTTTTTTTTTTTTTTTTTTTTTTTTTCCCCGGAACCAGGGATTGAACTCAGGCTCTTGCACTTGCCAGGGAAGTGCTTATTCCACTGAGCCATGTCCCGAGCATCTCAACTGACCTTTTAAGTTTTGTTTTGATGTAAGCAATTAGTATTCCTAATGAGATTGATCCACTGGAGAGGAGAAAATTAATAAGATATGAGAAAGGAGCACCACTAATGCACTGTCCTTAAATAATGAGAAGAGTGTAAGATCTGGAGGGCTGCTGCATTCATTTGATATAACACCAGAGGAAGCAGGTGTGCAGGGCATAAAAAGGAAGATCAATAAATTTGCTTCAGTTCACTGGTGACTCTCAAAACACATACCTACAATGCTGTCTCTCCCTTGAGTCAAAAAATATACTACCTTGGGATAGTCATAACTGAATTTCCTGAAAGTATTTCAGTCTTAAAATTGTCCTAGTGTTGGATCAGCCATTTTCCTTATTATTATTATTATTATTACTATTATTTTTAAAAAACAGGTTTTTTTTTTTCTTCTGGGTTGAACTCAGGACCTTGTACTTGCCAGACAAGCACTTATTCTATTGAGCTGTCTCCCCAGCCCCCCTTTTTCCTTCCAACTCAGTTTCCCTGTCTATTACCACTGGTTCATTGCATCCCATCTGAGCTGAGGAGTGAAAGGGTCAGTATTATGAGGCAGGTTGAAGCCTCAAGAAAATACAACCTCGAGTGGCAGCTGGAATATCAGGATACATTTCCTATATGAGCAGAGATGTGAAAGAAAGAAAACAGGTAGGGCACACAAAGGTGGCTGACAAACATCTTGGATGTGGAATGATTAGGGAGCAGTGGGCTCAGCAGTCACTAAGAGTTCTTCACACTCTCATTTGCCAATGAAGCATGTCAGGATCTATGGCATGTTTATCATGTGATCCAAAGGGCTGCTTTCCCTTCCCTTCCAAAGCATGAGTTACCTTGCTAGAAGATCCCTAATTGGTGTTTTAACCTTCTTTTGCACAGGCTCTCCCTCCTCAAGCAGGGCCTTCATGTCTAATTGTTGGCCAAACCCCCTTCTAAACCTTAATCTCCAAAGTCACCCAGACTCTTCCCCTTCCCAGACTCTTCCCCTAATCATCTCTGTATCTCCTTTATTGCTTTTCATCAGGTAGCCCAACTCAATGAAAGTTTTGCTTTTAGCATTGAATTCATCCTCATGTCCTTAAATAAGGACCTTAATGTAACAGAGTATCGATTGGACAGAGCAGCACCTCCCAACCATGCTGTCTTAGGTCTGTACACACAGGTGCACAGATGCTCATTAGATTGCACAAGCAAATTGCAGAAATAACATCCTTATTTCAGGTTGTTTTTAGATGAGGATGTTATTGTTTTGAAATGTTTGTGTATCATTCATTCTGGACTCAGAGGACAGTGCCCATCTCTGCTGTCATTTGTTCTGTCACTTCAAAGTACAGGAAAACCATGGGTGGTGATTTTAGAATCTTATTCAGAACCTTCAGTGAATGAGTCATTTTGCATTGACGACTTTTCCGGATTGCTGAAGTTCAAATAAATTAAGCAATAGGACATTGTTGTTGTTATTGTTAATTTTAACTGTTTGCAATGGTAACTTTTAGAAATGTGTTATATTTTTGCCCAAGATTCTAATATTTCTTATTTTTTCAGAATCATTATGATGAATGTACTTAGAATTACTTTCCAGCCCATCAATGAGAGAGCACAAGAGCCTTGCTTGGGAGTGGCGAGGACAGAGCTGCACTATAGTCTAAAATCTAAGGAGAGGCAGCTGAGGTGCCCCAGAATCAAAAGGAGTGAGGGAGGGAAAGAGGTTGGCCTTAACCTCCAGGGCTTCAGAAGGATTTTTTTTTTTTTTTTTTTTTGGTTGACTCAGGCTGCCTTAAGGGTGGGTCTGGTGAGGCATATGGAGCTAGGGATGAACCAAACCCTGCAGTCTCCTGCCCCTGGCTGAGTTAGCCCAAGTCCGCACTTCAAACAACTGAGCTAAACCCCATCCAGGGCCTCTAAGTGCCATCTAGTCACCTAGTGGTATTAAAATGCAAATTCTTGTCTGATAGATTCATTCAGTTTGGGGCCAGAATCTGATTTCTGCATTTTAAACAAGATCCCACTGCTAATGGTGCTGAACCACAGACCACACTTTCAGTGTCAAGCCCTTAGTTGACTTTCAGAGATTGACTTGTGTTAGGTGGGCTTTATTAGGAAACTGACCCTTAGGAATGCCTAAGTTATTTGCTTCTTCCTGGGACAAAAATACCTGACACCCACAAGTTAAAAGAGGAAATGCTTAGTTTAGCTCACAGTTGGTAGAGGTTTTAGTCCATAGTAGACTGGCTCTAAGGCAGGGTGGCATGGCAGACGGACATCACAGAGGAAAAATAGCATATTGTGTGCCCAACCGAATGCAGTGAGACTTCTTTCTCTTTTTACTCCATCAGGGCCACAAGGCTACTTGTTTATGTGACACACACCTAGGGAGGGTTTTTCCTCTTCAATAAGTAATAATTCTACCATCCATATCCAGAATTATGTTAAACCAATTAACAGACTAATCGAGCATCATACACCCATGATCTAGTCACCTCCTAAAAGCCCCACTTATGAGTGCATGAGGCTTTAGGGAGACAGCTAGATATATGCCATAATGAGTGACTTTGTCCCTTGGGCATCTTGCGCATACCATGAGGCTGCTGGTAATAGCTCCAACGCAACACTGTGCTCTCAAGTCTATAAAGTACTCTGGTGGTCCCTGTTTCTCTTCACTCTCTCACTGCTTTCAGAGGTAAGCTAGGTAATTGAGGAACTTTGTATCATCTGGGAAACCAATTTTGACAACACAGAACTCACCCAAAATAGAACCAGAGCTCCATACTCTAGAGTACGCTCTTTCACTGCTTTTTGCTGCTTTCCAGCTGTGCTAAGGTGTCATAGACAGCCATATGGACTTCCAGCACTGAGAATATGAACAAATGCATATGTCTGTGTTCCAAGGAAAGCCTGACCAATAGCAATAGGAGCATGGAGCCTATGCCATCTCACTTGGAGTACCCTGAGACTGGTATTTCCTGTCTCCTCCAACCTCCACCTCGGATAATGCTCTTGCCTCATGTTGTGTAGATGAAATACTGTCATCACAAGTGGCAAAGACCACATGTAGCATTGCTGAGGGGCTGCTGTTGCCCCATCCTTTGAAGCCTTTTCATTCTGGGGCAGGCTGGCTGGGCTTCACTGCAAACATTTGCCTTCTCTTTCTCTGTCTACCAGGTCTACTTTGCTCTGTGCATGTCACTGAAGTGCTTGAGGAATTAATGCCCCTCATTTAACTATGGGTAACAAGTTGATGTAGATTAAAGTGCCTGTTTAGGCAGTGTGCAGGGACCAGGGTTCAATCCTAATTGTGCCGGCCCCACCTGCAGGGCGTGCTGAGATGGCAATTGAGACTGAAAACAGGAAGATCACCATGAGTCTGATCTATGTAGTGAGACCTTGTAGACCCTGTAGATCCTGTACTAAATACATTTTTTAAAAAAGAAGCTGATGTAAAATTAGCCCAGCTCCTTTAAATTGTGTTTACTCTGTAAACTTCAGTTAGTCTCAGTGGTAACTAACTTGAAAATATTTCTTTTATTTGCTGCATTCTCCACTCCCATAATGGTATTTCCTGGGATGTCTTCCAAAATAAATGGCTTACATTCAATAACTCATTTTAGTATCTGCTGACACAACCAAATTAAGGTATTTCTTTTAACCACTGCACTATTTCAATTGACCCATGTACAGCTGAACCCACATACCTGACTAGTAATAATGGAAAAGGGCTCCATGGCCTTTGTAAGGTCACCCCAAGGATCTGGATTGTGTGTCCTTTTGGCCTTCTCAAGGATTTTCCTCCTGGAACTATCCATTTTCTATGCAGCACAATCTCCCCCTCCTCCCTTTCTCCTAGATCACTATAACTTGTAAACCATATGGCCTCAGGCTAAGATCTGACTTGGGCTAATAGAGAGTAACTGTGACTGGATATTTTTCTTCTTGAAATAACAGCAACAGTATATGACACAACTGTTTTCAAGATACTGGATATCAAGCAATGAAGGCCAGAATTCTTAAGAGATGGCAAACAGGGTGAAGCTTGTGATTGCTCCAGCGCATGAGAGAGCTTTTCAGTCATAGCAGGAACATAACTCAGGCAAAAACCTGATAAACTCCAGTAATTTCTCAGACAACTGAGTCCAGAGAGTTCAAATTAGGAACAATATGAAGGAATAAGTACCATAAGGAGAGAGAGAGAACTGCTGAGATCTGCTAAGGGATCCACCTCAAGTATTCAACAGAGATCTGTGAATGCATATGAAGAAACTATAGAAGCATAAGGAAAGAAACTCAAAAAGACTTAGAATAAACAGCTGGCCAGGAAAAGAGCCTGCTCTCACTGTTCAGTCTCATGCTTTATAAGACTGTAGATATAGTACATAGAAGGATTTTGATTCGGTTATAGGGAATAAAAAGTCTTAGATAAAATGCTGTTCTCGTCTAGTTTAGCACATCTTGAAAGAAATACTATTGGATCAGTCTGTTCCCAAGTAACTGAACTTCATTCCAGAATAAAGTTAAAAGTTCATGATATTTATATAAGTACGAAAGCGTCTAAAAGTGACAAGACTTACAATTGTTAATATTGAATAAAAATTCTCAGGCTTGCAAAGAAGCAGGAAAATTCAACCCACAATGAAATACACCAACCACATTGCCATAGATGTGAAAACTAGCAGGCAAGTTTTTGTATTTACATTAGATATAATTGAAAGTTAACTGGAATTATAGACAATATAAAAAAAAGACCCAAAGTAAACTTTTATAGAGAAGACAAGTGCCTGATCAACAAATATATATATATATATATATATATATATATATATATATATATATATGTATATGTATATATATATATAATAGAATTAGCAGGTTAGGCATTTTAGAAGGAAAGCTAGTAGACATAGTTAAATAAAAAATATAATATGACATGGACTGTAAGAAATTTTTTTAAAAAATCAGTTAATGAGACAGCTTCAAATACCTTAATATATGTGTAATTGGGTACTATGGGGGAAATAAAGGATTTGAGAGAGAGACAGGTACTTGAAAGTGTATGTTGAAATTTCCTCAAATTTGACAAAAACTCTAAACCCACATATTTAAGAAGCTCACTGAATTCCAAGCACAAGAAATGTGAAATGACATCAAAATATTTCATAGTCGAATTGTTCAGTTTTAAGAGAAATCTTAAAAGCACCATTGTGTTTAGGGAAGAAGTGTGGTACTTACTAAGAAATAGATGACATTTATTTTCAGAAACAATTCAAGAAAATAGAATCTATAAAATATTTAAAGAGTTCTATGTTTACTGAAAATTGCTTTTAAAATGAAGGTGATGATTTTGATAATACACTAAGGTTATGCGGGATACTCTTATTAAGGGAAACAGTGAATAAGCATGAGAACAAAGAAATTGATCACCTATCAAGATTGAGAATTTAAACCTAGTTACACAATCACTTTAAGTGTAAATGTATCCTTCAACTAAAAGACTTACCTGTTAACTGGATTTAAAAGCAAAATCTAACTATAGAAAACACATTTTAAAAATAGGTATCATTAGATTTAAAACAAATGCATTACATGCCACTTGTAAGAAAGTGAAAGTGATTGTACAAATGTTAGATAAAGTAGATATGACAGCAAAGAATGTTACTAAGGATAAAGAACATTATTGTATGGCAAGAAAAAATTATTTTATTCAGAGGAGATAATCCTAAAATAGTATGAAGCATATGAACCAAATAATTTCAGACTACATTGGGGAAAATTGTTAGAACTGTGCACAGAAACAGGCAAGTTGAATTTAAAGATTAAAACCTTCTCATGTCAATTGCTTCAGGCCCACATAAATTCAGTGGTGAAACCTACCAAAAGAGAAAGGAGTACGACAAATTCTATAAAAACCCTTGCAAAAAGTGGAAGAGAAGGTAATCTTTCCCAACTCATTGTTGAAACAATACTTCATTAATACTAAAAACAAATACAAGAAAGAAAGCCACAATCTAATATCTCTCATAAACTAGATGCAATAATGCTAAACAATTTTTACAAGCAACGTGTTTAATATTCAAAGTTTAATATACTAAGATCAAGTCAAATTTAGTCCAAGAATATAAGGCTAGCTTACATTTGGAAACCAGTCAATGCTAGTCACAAATTATGGAAAGAAAATCTGATTATCTGAATATGTAGAAAACATTAGGCAAAATTCAACAGAGCTGCCCAATAAAAGCTCAGAGCAGACTACAAACTGGATGGAATTTCCTATTCCCAGTGAAAGACAACTCTTGTATTGAGATGTCCCCTCACAGCCTCCTGTGTTCATAGGTGGAGCTTTTGGGAGGTGGCTGGGTCATGACTCTCATAACTAGATCATCATTAGCATAGTCCTGGGTGTTTTTTTTTTTTTTTTTTTTTTTTTTTTTTTTTTAAGAGCTCTCTGTATTTTACACCACTTGCATAGGCTCGTTGTGCTATGGCATATCTTGGGCACAATATGGCTACGTTAGAAGCTTTATTTCTATAAAGCCCAGCTTTTATTAGATGTTTCTGATTCTCAAAATTATAGAATTAGGAGATGTCTCATTTTAGGCTTTAAATAAATATATGATAAAATAACATCAATAGGGTCCAAAGACATAAAGAAGTGTTTTAGGGGCTGGCTAGATAGCTCAGCAGACTAAAGCGCCTGCTTAGGCAAGAGCACGGATGATCCCTGGCAAGCTGTGCCAGCCCTGTCCCTAGGGTGTGCTGAGATGGTGATTGAGACTGGATGCGGTGGTGCACACTTGTAATCCCAGCACTTGGGAGGCTGAAAACAGGAGGATCACTGAGTTTACATAGTGAGATCTACATAGTGAGACCCTGCAGATCCTGTCCTAAATGCATCAAAACAACATCATAGAATTCATACAGGTGAAAAATCCTATGAGTGTGAGGAGTGTGGGAAAACCTTTAGTCAGAGCTCCAACCTTATGCTACATCAGAGAATCCACACTGGAGAAAAACCTTACCCATGTACTGACTGTAATAAAAGTTTTAGTCGGCATTTAGATCTTGTAAAGCATAAAAGAATACACACTGGAGAAAAATCTTATGTGTGTAATCTGCAATGAAAGTTTCAGTCAAAGTTCAGACCTCACTAAACATCAAAGAGTGCACTCTGGTGAAAAGCACTGTCATTGTGATAGTTGTGAGAAAGCCTTTACTCAGAGTTCTGACCTTATTCTTCATCAGAGAATTAACACTGGAGAAAAACCATATCCGTGTACATGGTGCAACAGAAGTTTTAGTCAGAACTCTGACCTTACAAAACACCAGAGAATCCACACAGGGAAAAGCCATATAAATGTAATGAGTGTGGGAAGGCTTTTAGTCAATGCTCAGCTCTTATCTTGCATCAGGGAATACACATTGGGGAGAAACCATATTCATGTGATCAGTGTGGTAAAAACTTTAGTAGGTGCTCTGATCTCACTAATCATTTGTAGGAAAACCTTCAGCACAGGCACAGGTCTTACTGAACACCAGAGAATCCACACTATGGAGAAGTGCTACCAGTGTGTTCAGTGTGACAGAAGTTTTAGCCAACTCTCTGATTTTATCAATCATGAGAAACTACATTCTGGGGAAGACAGTTTAAATGGAATGAATGTGGAAGAAACTTTAGCATGTACACCAACTTTATTCAGTATCAGATACTATGCCAGAACAACAATCCTATGAGTGCTATTGATGAATATGAAATATTTTAATCAATGTTTAACAATTATGGTACATTATTTTGAAAAGCTACTAAGGAGAAAACTAGTTGGATTCTTATGGTGAAAATTTAGCTCAGATCTCAGACATTACTAAAACTCAAATTTGTAGCAAGTAGTTCTCGGAGTTGGGGGAAAGCTTCAATGTGGATATTTTACAGAATATAGTCAACCATAAAAATAAATTCTTATATAATACAAAAAATACATCAAAACAACAACAAAAAAGTGCTTTTGTTTCTTTTGGTACAGCTATGGTTACCAAACTGTATACCAGGGCACCTTAGGAAATTAACATGGGAATTGCCAAATATTTAAAATTTTTGAGGAAACATAGAATGCCTGCTGCATACTACACAAACTACTAATTCCAGGTAATAATGGATTTACTGAAGACAGAAGCCCCTTCCCAGGCGTGGGTGGTACCAGTCAATGGTGTGTAGCCTGGATGTAACACAAGTAGAGGCTTGCTGCTGCTTTTCTGTGTCCTGCTTTCTGCCTCTCTTGCTATGCACTGATTTTCTTCTGCCATGCCCCTCTGCCATGCCACCTGCCCTGGAGCTAGCCCGCTACAGAATGAAACCTCTACAAACTGTGAGCAAAAATAAATCTTTTCTTTTTTAACTTGTGGGTGTTGGGTATTTTGTCCCAGCAATGAGAAAGTAACTAAGACAGATTCTATAAAAACTCCAGAGCTAACATCATTTACACGTGAATAGCTAAATTCTTTCCCCCTAAGATCAGTAACAAATTAAAGATATTTAGTATAGTGCTCAACACTATACTGGGGTGCAGCAAGGCAAAAAAAAAAAAAAGTAAAATGCATTTAGATTGAAAAATAAATAGAACTGTCTTTATCGGAGCAACTTAAGCAACTATATAGAAAATCCACATGAAACGCTAAAAAATTATAAGAACTATTATGTGAATCTATCAGGGCTATAGAATACAAAAATCAATTGTACAAAATCAATTGTTCTTTTTGAAAAATGATGTTAATTGGTTATCCACATGCAAAAGAATGAATCTGAGCCACAGTCTTATACCAGATATAAAAATTAGATTAAATGAACTAAAAACTTACATATAAGAGTTAAAACTATGAAACTCTTTTCAAAGAATACACAGGTTTAGTGGGGCGTGGTGGCACATGTCTATAATCCCAGCACTTGGGAGGCTGAGGCAGGAGGATTGTTGTGAGTTTGAGACCAGCCTGAGCTACAAAGTGAGCATAAGGCCAGCCTGAACTGCATAGTGAGACCCTGTCTCAGAAAGACAAAAAAAAAAAAAAAAAAAAAAAAAAAAAAAAAAAAAAAAAAAAAAAAAAAAAAAAAAAAAAAAAAAAAAAAAAAAAAAAAAAAAAAAAAAAAAAAAAAAAAAAAAAAAAAAAAAAAAAAAAAAAAAAAAAAAGAAAAAAGAAAAAGAAAAAAGAAAAAAGAAAAATGAATACACAAGTTTAAATCTTTGTGACTTTGGATTGGGCAGTGAAACCAAAGAAGAATCAGGTTTCATCTAAAGCACTTTGCTAGCATGTGGGGAGGTTGAGGATAGCAAGTTTCAGCCAACCATTGCAACTTAGTAAGGCTCTGTCTCAAAAATAAAAAGAGCTGGGGATATAGCTCAATGCAAAGGTCCTGGGTTCCATCCTCTATGCAAATAAACAACAGGAAAACTTTTGTGCATCAAAGGACCCTCAAACTGATAAGATAAACATAGAATCACAAGACGTTTCTTCAAGTCAAATATTAAATATAGGTACAGTATCCAAAATACATAAAGGAATCTTAGTAATAATAAAAAGAAAATTCAACTTGAAAATGAGCAAACAAGAATGGACACTTTTCTAAAAGTGATACATAGATCACTAATAAGCCCATAAAGCATTCAGTATTGTTAGCATCATCACACTCATGATCATCGTGACTATTGTTATTATCTAAGCTTTTTGAGAAGAGCCAGGGAGATTACTCAGTAGAATAAGTGCTTCCTGGCAGGCACAAGTGCCTGAGTTCAAACCTCAGGTCTGCCAAAAATAAAAAAAAGGAGTAGTTTCTTAAAAAATAAATAAATTATAATAGGGGCTGTGGAGACGGCTCAGTGGAATAAGTGCTTCCCTGGCAAGTGCAAGGGCCTGAGTTCAATCCCTGGTTCCACCAAAAAATAAATAAACAAACAAACTTGTTGAGAAACGTTATTTGTCTTGTTCTCTGCTGTATCCACAGCTTGTAGAACAGTGCCTGGGACCTGAGTAAAAACGCTGTCTAGGCTGGTGGGAATTGCCAGAGCTGTACAGTGGTACAGTGGTGGCAGAAATAGTGAAGTGGCGTCAGGGACCCTGAAGGCAGGCAGGGGTGAGAGAGAGAAGGTCATGCCTATGTGACACCAACCTTGCTTCTATCTGCTGTGCAGGAGGGCAGGTTAGCTGTTCTCTGAAGTCAGTAACTAATATTCCTAGGAATAGGTCACAGCTGTAAGCTATAACATAGACAGATGAATGGATGCACAATTTAAAGAATAACTGTAAATCAAACATTATACAGCCACCAGTCATTTTTTAAAGGACATTATGAGCTACTGAAAAAAATTCTATGTGGCCCTCCTTGATCACATGTCTCCTGTTTTCTTGAGACAAAAACACCCTCCTGATTTTTAATATAGTAATGCTCTTTCACAAAGAAAAAAGAAACACTTTATGGTTTTCTTATATATAGCTAAGTTATGCATTATTTTTAAACTTTATATAAATGGAGTAATGCTAAATATATACTCACCTCATGTTTTTCAGTCAACATTATATAGTAAGATACTTCTGTGTTGATGGACAGGACCATTGTTGCTGACATATAGAGAGTACCTGACTGAATAGTTGTCTCACTATTTGTTTTCCAGCTTAAGTAGGTGCACTATTTCTAGTTTCCTTATTATTAAAATGATGCTATACCTGCCATGCTGACCCTGCCCCCGGGGCGTGCCGAGCCTGCCACTGAGAGTGGGCATGGTGGTGGGCACCTATAACCCCAGCACTTGGGAGGCTGGAAACAGCAGGATCGCTACGAGTCTGATCTTACTGCTTCTAGCTCCTTGCCTGTAGACTCTATACTAAATACATTTTTAAAAAAATGATGCTGTAAGTATTTTTCAGCATGTTCAAGTTTCTCCAGGTTCAGGAATTTAATTAACTTAGAATCCTGCTAGCAGGGGCCGGCCAGATAGCTCAGCAGTCTAAAGCACCTGCTTCGGCACAGTGCAGTGGCCAGGGGGATGCTGAGACAGTGGCACGTGCCTGTAATGGTAGGCTGAACACAGGTGGATCACTGTGAGCCTTACCTATGTAGTGAGACCTTGTAGTTCCTGTAAACCCTGTACTAAATACCAAAAAAAAAAAAAAAAAAAAAAAAAGAATCCTGCTATATACTCATCTTGGATATGTTGGTCATTTTCCAGGACTTTTTTCATGATGGATATATGGCCCCATTTTAAAAAATTCATTTTACAATATTTTAATTTTTAATTTTTAAATTTTATGTATTTCTCTCTATTTTTTTATTTTACAGTATTTTAAGACTTGGAGAAAAGTTACTAAAGTGGCTGAGAAGTCCGACCCCTTAATCATTTTTTGCTACTGCTAACATCTGGTATTATCATGCAGCTTTTGTCACAGAAGAGAAGCCAACTTGGGTACATGACTGTTAACTACCTGTATGCTTCCTTTTGGTTCCACTAATGCTCTTCTGCTTCAGGATTGCACCAAGAGACCATGGTCCAGTTAGCTATCATATCTCCTTGTTCTTTCCTTGTGTGTATGGTACTGTCACAGTCTGTCTTGGTTTTTCATGACCTTGACACTTTGGGGGGCTGTTGATCAGATGTTTATCCATTTGGGTTATTTGATATTGGGTTAGATAGCTTGTTGGTTTGAGGAAAGACTGTCACAGGAGTGAAATTCTCTTCTAATCACATTATATCAAGAGCATGACTTATCAGCAATAATGTCACCATCTGAACTCAGGAAATCTCAGTGAACTTCAATTTCAAGGTGGGAGAAGATAATGCTCTCCTCTGTATGAGATTTCTTCATCATTTATGTTATTGTTAAAGTTGTTCTGATCCCTGGTGATTCCTTTTGATTATCTCCTTTGTCCTTTGACATAACCTCATCTCTGTGTTTTTAGGACACTCCAGAATCACCTCTGCTTTTTCTCTGCTCTAGAGCTACCCATTTCTCCAAGAAACCATGATTTCTTTATTGAAGAATGATATTAGAAACCAACATCTGAGTATGGGTAGTGAGCACTGCTGTTTGTGGGAGTGTTACTGCTTCTAGCTCCCCACCCCATAATGGAAAGAGCTAGGAAATATATGTGCATATGCTAATTTATGAAATCGCATACCCCTGATCAGCTCTGTCTACCCATCTATCTCTATGTTAAGTTAACCATGCTGATGATGTCTCTGATGCTCATCCAGCATTAGACTGCAGTTTCTTTTTCTTCGCTTGTATGAATTTCCCTCATGCCAATGAGGAATGGGCTCCCGTCATCCTCTATTCATTTAATTATTTGTTTAGCCTCAGTGTTTGTTCAGTACAGTAGTTTCAGAATTGTGAATCTGTATTCTTGCAAGAAGTAATTTTACCAGTGTCCGTGTATAGTTCTTCTTGTTTTTAGCCGTACAGTTTCAGCCAAAACACTGTTTCCAAAGTTACTTAGGTCAGCTCTTTTTCTGTACCCCTTTCAAGTGTTGTTTCGTACACTTACAATACACTTAGCTTTTTTTGTCACAGGCTGCATTCCACCCTGGAAGCCCTTGACCTTCTGGTTGATTGATTTTCAAAATTCACATGCATTAAAGTTCACTTTGTGTGCTGTGAATTTTGATTGGTTTTGACAGTTGTGTAGCGTCATGAATGCCCTGCTGTAGAACCATAAGTGACTCTAAAAATTCTCCCTCTTAGAAGCTCCTCCTTGGCAGCTTGAGCCATAGTGGCCTTTGAAAACCCTGCTGATGTCAGCGTCATATCCTCTAAGAGCACAGGCCAGCGGGCTGTGCTGAAGTTTGCTGCTGCCACTGGAGCTACTCCTATCGCTGGCCACTTCACTCCTGGAACCTTCACTAAACAGATCCAGGCGGCCTTCCGAAAGCCACGTCTTCTGTGGTTACTGAGCCCAGGGCTGACCACCAGCCCCTAACAGAGGCATCTTATGTCAATCTGCCAACCATTGCTCTGTGCAATACAGATTCTCCTCTGCGCTATGTGGACATTGCCATCCTGTGCAGCAATAAGGGAGCTCGCTCTGTGGGTCTGATGTGGTGGCTGCTGGCCCGGAAGTGCTGCGCATGCATGGCGCCATCTCCCGTGAACACCCATGGGAAGTTATGCCTGATCTCTACTTCTACCGGGATCCTGAAGGGATTGAAAAAGAACAGGCTGCTGCTGAAAAGGCTGTGACCAGGGAGGAATTTCAGGGTGAATGGACTGCACCAGCTCCAGAGTTCACTGCTGCTCAACCTGAAGTCGCAGACTGGTCTGAGGGCATGCAGGTGCCCTCTGTTCCCATTCAGCAGTTCCCTGCTGAAGACTGGAGTGCTCAGCCGACCACAGAAGATTGGTCTGCAGCCCCCACCGCGCAGCCGCTGAGTGGGTAGGAACCACCACCGAGTGGTCTTGAGCTGTTCTGCCAACGCTTAAGCAAAGTGGGAATGAGGCTGATGGAAAATAAAACAATTTCTAAGAAAAAAAAGTTCTCCGTCTTGTCTCTTCTGTAGGCAGCTCCTCTTTGAAATCTCCCCAGTGACTCATCTGATTTCTGTCTCTATTCTTTTTCTTTTTCTCAGTGTCATATATAAAAATCTCGCTTTGATCTAGCTTATATCACCTGGCAAAGTGCATTTCAAATTTATTCATAATTTTTCCATGAACTCAATAGTATTCCCTTGTAGCACAATGGAATGGCTAATTTTATATGGAGTAGTGTGTGTTTTCAGTGCGTAATGATTCTTCTTACCATGGGAAGTTGGTAGCTGTACACAATGCATCGTAATTCATTTTGCATCCCTTTCCCCGTCTCTCTCTTCCCTTCCTCCATCTCTTGATCTCTTTTTCATTTGTCAAAGATCATGTGCCCTGATTTATCTTCTATTTTGCTCTTGAATATATTTATACTAGCAAAAGAAACCTGTGATATTAAGGCTTGCCGGTTTGGTTTATTTCACTTAACATTATGGCCTCAAAGCACATATAATTTCCTACAAATGACTCAAATTTATCCTTCTTTATGGTACAGTAGTAGTCCACTGTGTACAAACAGCACACTTTATCTGTTGACACACACACACACACAGGGCACTTCTGAGGTTTAGTTATTGTGGATTGTGCTGCTACAAACATGGAAGTGCGTGTATTATTGTAATTGATGTCTTTAACTCTTTGGAGAGGATACATAGAAGGAAAGCAAGCCGGGCATGGTGGCACATGCCTGTAATCCCAGCACTCGGGAGGCTGAGGCAGGAGGATTGTTGTGAGTTCGAGACCAGCCTGAACTACAAAGTGAGCTTAAGGCCAGCCTGAACTGCATAGTGAGACCCTGTCTCAAAAAGACAAAAAAAAAAAAAAAAAAAAAAAAAAAAAAAAGAAGGAAAGCAACTGGATTGAATGGGATTTCTTTATTATTATTATTATTATTGTTGTTGTTGTTGAGAGAGAGAGTTTCACTATTAGTTTAGGCTGGTGTTTTAATTCACTAAGAAATGCAGGCTGGTCTTGAGCTTGTGGCAATTCTCTTGCCTTAGCCTCCTGAATGCTGGGACCATTTGCATGCATCACTATACCTGGTTTCAGAGTTGTTATTTTTAGTTTTTGAGAATCTCTATACTTATTTTCATAGTAGTTGTATTAGTTTATATTCCCACCAACAACATGGAAGGGTTTTGTTCACCTGCAGCCTCACCAACATTTATTCTTGCTTGATTTTTTTTTTTTTCTTGATGAGAGTAGTGTCATGGTTAATTCTGTGTCAGCTTGTGTAGGCTGTAGACCCGTTTTTATGTGATCAAACACTAATTTAGGTGTAGCTGTGAAAATGTTTTGTAGGTGTGATTAATATCTAAAATCAGTTGACTTTAGAGCACTTTACAGTTGGGTGACCTCATGCAATCCCTAGGAAACCATAAACATTCATGTATAGGATTTTGTGCTTATTTAAGTTTTCAGCTCACTTGAATAAATATCTAGAAATGTGATTGCTAGTGTAAATATCTAGAAGTATTTTTATAAGGACCTGCCAACTGTTTTCCAAAGTAGTTGCAATATTTTGCGTTCCTGCCAGCAATGAATGAAGGATCCTGTTCCTCTGATCCTCGTAGCATTTGTTACTCCGGGGTTTTTGGGTTTCAGGCATTCCACAAACAGTGAAGTGGAATCTCACTGTTGTCATTTGCATTTTTCCTAATGATGAATGATTTCAAATGTAATTTTCATTTTTTTAATTATTAAAGTTGAATTTATTAAGCATTTCATTTTTCCTTTTATGAAATGTCTGTTAGTTATACCTATTGTAAAATTTTGTTTAGTGGTTTTCTCAGGCACTTAAAATATATACTTTTAATTTGTCCAAAGCTACCTTTAGATAAAACCTATATGCCCCCACATAAGGTGTACATATTTAAATCAATACTGAATTCCTATGTACTATCCAGTGTGGTATAGTTAGATATTTTTTCTTTTTCTTTTTCTTTCTTATGTATTTACTACAAGGTCTACACAGCTTGGACTTGTAGTGATCCACCTGTTTTCAACCTCCCAAGTGCTGGGATTAGAGGTATGTACCACCACACCCAGTCTCAGTCATAATGTCAGACTGCCCTAGGAATGGGGCTGACACAGCATGCTGGGGATTGAACCCAGATTCCTGCATTCCTGCATCTGCCTAAGCAGCACTTTAACCTGATGAGCTATCTGGCCAGCCCTTGTCTTTTTATCTGTTATAAACTCCATGATACATTGTTACTATTTTTTGCTTTAGTCAGTTATTTTTAGAGTATGAATATATATATATATATATATATATATATATATATATATATATATATCTTCATTTAAAATTGTTTCCATAGCTGCTCATTTTTCTGGTTGTATGTCTAAGTTTTTGTTTGATGTTGGTTAGCTTTCTGTTCCTATAACAAAATGCCTGAGATAATTAGTTTATCTGATTGTCCTATAACAAAATACCTGAGATAACCAGTTTGTAAAGAAGAAAAATTCATTTGAGCTAACAGCTTTGGAAGTCTCTGTCCATGACTTGCTGGTTCCATTGCTTTGGGCTCATGATGATACAGTACAATGCGTTATGGCACAAACACGTTGGGGAGGAAGGCCATTACAGTGATCTGAAAACTGCCGTTAGGTCCCACTTCTTGATGGCTCCAGTGCCTGAACAACACCATGTTGGGGGCTGAAGCTTTGGCACATGGGCCTTTTCATAGCCACAAGCAACAGCGTATATTCTTTCTGTCTGTACTTCTACCATTTCATGTAGCTTGGGTTTTTCTGGCAGTGATGTCTCATAGTGTTACTGTGAAAGCATTTTGCTTTTACTTTTAGAAGATCAGCCCTTGATTTTTTTTTTCCATTTTACAGAGAGAGTACAAAATAATATTAAAACAGAAAAATTACAAGTGATACAGAATTTCACAGGGCTGGGGAGATGGCTCAGTGGAATAAGCTCTTCCCTGGCAAGTGCAAGGGCCTGAGTTCAGTCCTTGATTCTGCCATCCACTCCTACAAAAAAAGAATGTTCTGTAGCATTAAAAAAAAAAAACCCAGCAGAATTTCACTTGACAAAGTAGTATAAATTATGAAGATAATACTTAATTGTCTTCTAGTTTGTTCCTTTCATTTCTTTTTGTATTTAGGATAGGGTCTACAGGGTCTATAGGGTCTCATTGCATAGATTGGACTCATGGTGGTCCTCCTGTTTACAGCCTCCCAAGTGCTGAGATTACAGACGTGTGCCACCATGCCTGGTCTCAATTGCAGTCTCAGCATGCCCTGGGGGTGGGGCCAGCACCGCAGTTCCCAGGGATTGAACCCTGGCCCCTGTGCCTGCTTGCAGGTGCTTTAATCTGCTGAGCTATTTGGTTGGTCCTGCATTGTTCCTTTCAATGAACTAATAGAAGCTAGAAGTAATAGAAACTATAATATACAATTATATTAGCTATCTTGTGGATATATACATATACTTTTTCTTCTTCTTTCTTTTCTGCTTTACCCTATCCCACTTGTTCTTTCCTTCTGAGCAGTTTAATAACAGATTCTATCTTCTTTTTTCACTCCATTGACCTTTAAGCATTTATTTTTATTATTTTACATTTGTGGCATTGGGTATTGAATTGACAGTTTTTGTTTTGGGCTGTATCCTCTTTTATTTTATTTTTTTATTTTAAGGGAATGTCTTGCTAAGTTGCCCCTACTGCTCTGGGCGATTTGCAAATTTCCTGTCTCAGTCTCCTGAGTAGCTGGGATTCTAGGGAGATTTTCTTTTTATCTACATATATTTATTTATTTTTGTTCATCTTAGTATTTTCTTAACTTCGTAAAACTGTGGTTTGATGGATGTATTTTTCATCATTATGAAAAATTCTCAGTCACAATTTTTGAATAATTCTCATGTCTTATTCTTTTTTTCTGGAGCTACAAGTACAAGTATTTAGGCTGTTTCATATTGTTCCACAGCCCCTGGATTCTCTTCTTTGTTTTTGTCTTGTTTTCTTATAGCCCTGTTTTCTTTGTAGCTTAGTATAGGTAATTTTATTCGACCTCCCTTCAAGTCCACCAATTCACTTTCCAGCCGTATTGAGTCTTATGAAAAAGTACTGAAACACTTTTTATTCATTTATTTATATATGGTAGCAATGAAGATTGAATGTAGGGCCTTTGCGCTGAGCCACATCCATAGTCTTTTTAATTTTTATGTTGAGACAGGGTCTTGCAAAGTTGCCATGGCTTGGCTCAAACTTGTGATCCTCTTGCCTCTGCCTCCCAGAGTGCTGGGGTTGCAGGTGTGTGCCACCATACCTGACTTATTGAAAGAATTCTTTATCTCTGATTTTTTTTTTTTTTTTTGTTTGTTTGTTTCTGAGACTTAAAGTTGACCCAGGCTTATAGTTTGCACCTCTTTGCTGATGCTTCTCCAGGTGTGTTTGCATTCTGTCCACCTCTCCCACTGTACTGTAACATATTACTCTTAGCTCTCAAAAGTCCCCTTAGCATGGTTCCCATTTCTGGATCATCTCTGACTCTGAATGCATTGATTGCCTTGACTCTAGACAATAGGTTGTTTCACATTTTTTTTTTGTGTGTGTATCTTTTAAATTCATAGGAGAGACTGAAATAAATAGTATTTATACTCAGAAATAGACATGTCTCCTGTTTCCATTATTATGTGGAGAAGTACAGAAGGTTTTCTCTCTCTCTCTCTCTCTCTCTCTCTGTCATATTTTTAGGGAAGGGTCTACAGGGTGTTGAGGGTCTCACTATTAGACTGGACTCTTAGTGAGCTGCCTGTTTACAGCCTCCCAAGAGCTGGGATTACAGGAACGTGCACCACCATGCCCAATCTCAATTGCTGTCTCAGCATGCCCCTCCGGGGGTGGGGCTGGCACAGCAGGCCTGGGGATCAAACCCCTGGCCTGCTGTGCCAGCTTGAAGACACTTTAATTCACTGAGCTATTTGACCAGCCCTGTGCTGTCTCTCCATTGTCTCACTCTTTCCCCTGGGAGACTGTGGTTGCCTGTTACCTCATGTCCTGTGGGTGGGCAGGGAAGGTTCTCTCTGTAAATTCCAGCCTTGGACCTGGGCCTACAGTGTAGAAGAGGGACTTCTTAGCATTTCTGCACTCCCTTCATCCTTATTATGCAAGACAATCTGCCTTATACCTTTGGTAGTTCTTGAACTGCATAGGATTTTCTGTCCTCCTCAGGAAAAGATCTCTGGTGGGATTAGTTGAGGAATTTATGCCTGGAACAGCTTCTTTTTCTTCTATCCTTGCCCCCTTCAGCAATGAGATTTTGTCTGCCTGGGGGACAACAGGGTTTGCTATCTCCCCCCAAGAAGCTTAAGGTTTTTGTCGCATGTTAGGGAACAGGCTTGGCAGGAAGGTGTCTGGGGTGCCTTTGCTGTTGTGGCATCTGAAGCCCTTCTGCACACATCTGTGCGCATCTGTGTCTACCCAGTGTGGCTGTCCTCCCCTCTCCAACCCTCATCCTTCTGCCAGCTGCTCTCATGAATACCTGGTAGAGACTTAGGAAAAAGCCTGAAAGAATGTCAAAGCTCACCCAGAGCACAAGGCTATCTTATCTACTGTTCCGGAAGCCAGCACTGGGCCTTAGCAGCATGTTAACCTTTTAGCTGTTGTCTTTTTATTTACTCATACACTGGCCAGTGCCTCTACCTCTCATGCTGTCACATGAGACAGTCTTTGGTTCTCATCTCTTCTATTTGGGATTTAGAGTACTTGTTGTCTGACTTGTTCTTAGCCTGCTGATGGGTTCAAGAGAGGTTACCACTGGGCATTTTGCTCAGTGGTAAAGCAAAGAGAGAGGGAGAGAGAGAGAGAGAGAGAGAGAGAGAGAGAGAGAGAGAGAGAGAGAGAGATTAGAATTTTTTAATTTTATTTTATGGAAGGGTCTACAGGGTGTTCAGTGTCTCACTACTGAATCAGACTCATAGTGATCCACCTGTTAACAGCCTCCCAACAGCTGGGATTACAGGCTTGTGCCACCATGTCCAGTCTCAGTTGCCATCTCAGTGTGCCCTGGGGGCACATCAGGCCTGGGGATTGAACCCCTGTCCCCTTTGCCTGCTTGCAGGTGCTTTAATCTGCTGAGCTACTTGGCTGGCCTGAGATTAGGAATTTAGGATTTGTAGTTTAGCTAACTTTTCATGCTAGGAGGAGAGTGATGCTCTTTCCAGTTTTCTATGTCTGCATCTTGGGAAGTGAAGAAACCATATCCGCTCCCATTGTCTTAATAAAGTAAACAGGCTTAACCTCTTTTACTAAATCCTTCCCTTTCCCATTGCCCCCTTTCCTGAATCCCCTCTGTCCATCTTCAACTCAATTCTCCACCCTCAGAGTAAAAGATCTGCACTGGCACTGTAAGAGTATCCAGAAGAGACAGGATGGGGAAGAAGCTGAGAGGCAACAGCGTCAGTGAGGAGAGTTGGGAGATGTCCTTGACCCCTCCCATGTGCATGGTCTTTGTCCTGCTGCACCTGTGTATACGGGCAATAACTGGGACAGGACACCAGCACTAATGCAGGATGGGCTGTGGTTGAGAGGCCAAGCTGACCCACATCAGGAGGTAATGCAGGTGAGTAGAGGGAGAAAGTGCTGAATGGATTTGGGTTGAAGAGAAAGTGAACCAGGCACAGGGTAGAAGAGGATTCTGGAGTGTTACATAGCTGCTGTTAGATCCCTTCTACTCTTCAAGAGAATCGAACAAAGGATGGATTGTTTTAATGGCTTTGCATTGCTTTTAGATATAGTGTTAGACTGAACCGCAGGTTAGCTGTGGACTCAGGAAGGTTGTACTGCGGACTCTGGATGTGCCAGAACCCTTGAGCACTTTGCAGGTTAAGAATTTGAGGTTAGGGCCGGCGGTATAGCTCAGCGGACTAAGCGCTTGCTTAGGTAAGCAGAGGGATCAGTGTTCGATCCTTGGTTCCCCAAGCCGCGCCGGCTCCACCTTCGGGTGCGCTGAGCTGGCGATGCAGTCCGGGCGTGGTGGCGCGCGCCCGTAATCCCAGCACGTGGGAGACAAAACGCAGGAAGATCACTATGATTGTGGGCTGCATGCATAGTGAGACCCTGCACCAAAAAAAAAAAAAAAAAAAAAAAAAGAATTTGAGGTTACTGATGGCAGGTGAGCTACTCCCAGTCAACAGCCGGGATATAGCTAACACAGTGAAGTGCTTGGATGAAAACCCAGCCAGGTCTGCCCTTCCACCCTTCATTCTTGCTGTTCAGCATCTCTTTCCTGACCATTCCCACCCCAAAGGTCGTACCTCCCTCTCCCTCTTATCTCCTGCCACTAGCATCTATACCCTATCCAGCCTGACCACACCAGCTTCTAGAGACATCTTCCCTACACCCACCAATGAGGAGGAAAAGTTGTTTGGTTCCTGACATGCCCCAGACAGCCAGGCCCCACGGATTGAAGCCAAGCGGATCCCCTCTGGGTGCCCCAGCCTGGGCCCTGGGTATGTACCCTGTCATAGTCCAGGAATGCAGGCATCAGAGTACCAGTAGCAGACAGCTTGCTGGCTGTCAGCCGAGCTGGGGCCCCTGGATAGCCAACAGGAGCTGACAGGCCATTTGAGAAGATGGCAGAGTTGAAGGGGCATTTTTCAGAGTTTTAGGCTGTGTAGAGCAGCATAAGCAGCCAGAGCCAGCAAGCTCAGGTGAGCCACTGCCTGACAGGCCTCAGCCTTCCTACCTGTATAATAGGGGCAATATTTCCTGGCTGCCTGCTGTGAGAAAATTAACGTGTTGATTGCATTAGCAGATTGTATTGCCAGCCTCAGTGTGTCTCAAAAAATCACAGGGTAAGCAGGCTCCGAGAGCACAGGTTGCATTTCACACTGGCAACACAGCCAAGAGCAAACTCCAGATCCCCTCGCTCTCCATCTAAGACCCTGCTGCCTCAATTCAGTCCTTTTTTGGCTGAACACATCCAAAGAAGCAATATGACTTTCTGCATGGTGGCTAGGATGGGTCAAAGTAATCCAAAGACCCCCTAAGTTGGGGCCAGAGTCCTGGCCTCCAGGCCAAAGCCACAACCAGCTTGCTGCAGGAAGCCAGGCCAAGGATTTCCCTTGCACAGCCTTGGTTCCTTTATTGTAGAGTGAGGGAATCATTGGGAGCAGCACTTCTCATACTTTGATGGGTTTGCAAGTCCCAGGAACCTTATTAATACCAAGGTTCTGTGTTAGCAGCAGGCCTGATACTCTGCATATCCAACAAGCTTCCAGGACCTGCTGCTTTTGGCCTTGGGGCCACATTTTAAGACAGAGTTCCTGGGGGAGTCCTGGGAGCTTTGGGCCAGGCATTTGGTCCACTGTTGGGGCTCTGAGACTAATCAGTCTTCAATCCCAACGGCCCCACCCTGAGCTGAGGTTCCCGGAACTCCTCCTTGAGAGCATCTTCCTTCTCTGTTATGCTCCTCCCTCCTGCCTCACCTTCCAAAGAAACAGGAAATCTAAGGCTACTCCTTCCTCTCCTGGGACTTGCCTTGGGAAAGGGCTCACCTCCTGCTTATTACAGGAAACAGGACCCCAACTCTAAGGAGGATGTGGGGATTCAGTACACAGCTCCCCAGCTCCATGGTGGAGGCTGAGGGTTTGAGAGCTATGAGGACTGCTATGAGGTATCGCATCTGTGGCCTTGCTCTCGGCTTTTCTCCCTCTCCCTCCATGGACTCCAGCGGCAGCTGCCATTGTGAGATTTATGTGTATGCCACTGGGGTTTTGTAAAGAAAAGAGGGCGTGTGTCCACAAGGAAGGAAGAAACCAACATTTGTTAAGGTCTTATTGTGTGTCAGGCACACTGGAAAACATCATTTCCAGCCAGCTCTTGGCCTTGGGAGGTACACTTGCCTGGTTGCATTGTGAGGACAAAATAAGACGGAGCATTTGAAACTCCGGAGTGACTTCATCAGCAGTTCGGGGAATGGGCAGAGCCAGCCTGGCCTCAGAGAGCAGAGTCTGGGCCAGGGGTCTAGCTCAGCTGAAGGGAGCCTACAGACTTTGCGTGGGCCTTGATAATTTCATGGGGGCTAGTCAGGGTTAGGAGAATTTGGGATTGGATCTGACTGGCTTTGCAGAAGCAGGCTGGCCCCAGAAGAGAAAGAGGGGAAAGGAATTGTAGAGGGTCAGAGGGAGCCCCAGTGAAGTCTGTTCCATCTCTGGGCTCTTCAGCCTAATAAACTGCGTGGCGTCTCTCATTTATGTCCTAAATCTCTGGTCAGCATGTGCACCCTCACACTTTTATTTTCCTTGTGGAAATCTCCAGGAGGGGGCAGCACAAGCCCCAGTTTCCCCTTAGGGAGATAAGGTCCAAGGAACACCAAAAGCTTCTCCCAAACTATTCCAGAATGAGTCACGGGACTGGGCCTGAACCCCAGACGCCCATAGAACTCTGGGTCCTGCAGGGAGGCCGGAAGGCCAGGGGCCTGCCCGAGTCAGCCAGCGTCCATCATTGGGAGCGTTGCCCCGCTGGCCCAGCTCAAAATAACTTTCCAGATGTAGGGAAATATTTTATCCCGCTCTGTTTTCCCACACACGCACACATGAAAAATAAACATCCCTAAATCTCAATGGGGTCAGACTCGGGGTGGGAGGGGGAGGGGACGAGAACAGGGCCGGCCTCCCACTGAGAGGTCCAGTTTTTGTCCTTTCAGTTCCTTTCTTGGGGTCAAGACTTTGCTTCCTGATCTGAGTGTGGCACCTCCTACTGTTTTCCCAGAGGTCACCAGCTCTGGTGTCAGACTGCCCTTTTTCGAGGGTCACACGCCACAGACATTGTGACGCTGATGGCCCAGCCTCAGGGATTGCACTTGGGGGAACTAAGAAGCACAGGACGCAGCCCTGCCCTTGAGAGGCTCTCTAGCCACTGAGCAGCGCGACTGTTAACTTTCTCTTTCCCTGAGGAGCTGCTGGAAACTGGAGGCAAAGGGTGCCTATGTACTGAAGGCCAACTGCATGCCTAGCGCACACCAGGTACTTCCACAGGCAGTGCACCATCCCACCCTCCCAGCAAGCCTCTGAGGCCTCTCTACTAACCTCATTTCACAGATGGAGAAATTGAGGTCTGGAATGGGTGTGAGTTACTCAAGATTTCATGAGCAGGAAGAATAGGTTTTATGTTCTGTGGTAAAATGCTGGCTCTGGGAAGCCTGTGGGGGTTGGTGGCGGGTTCAGTGAGCCTCAGAGTCAAACACAGATCTCCTGCTCATCTCTTGTCTGGGGAAGCCCCAGGTACTCTTAACTGATCAGAAAGACAGAATTGAACTGTGTGTAGTGGTTTAAATTTTGTCCTCCCAAAACATATGTTGAAGTCCTAACCCTATGATCTTCTTTGGAAATAAAGTCTTTGCAGATGTAATCAAATTAAAATAAGGCAACTAAGGTGAGCCCTAACCAACATGAGAGAATACTTTTCTGTTTTTAAGCCATGCAGTTTGTGGTACTTGGCTACTGCAGCCCTAGGAGGCCTGTAGAACTGGGGCCGCCAAGGGAAGAACTAGAACCACAGGGAGAAGGCTGGGGAGCAAGCTCAGTTCTCAGCTCCACTGGGAGGAATTGTCTCCCAGTAGAGCAGTCCTCAGAGGAGAATGGGTAATTAGCTTGCTGTATACATTGCAAATAAGTCTCTTAGTTTGGAGCCTGTCTTTTTACATTCTTCATGGTGTTCTTTGATGAACAACAGTTCTTCATTTTAGTGTTGTCAACATTTTCCATCATTTCCTTTGTTATGCCCTTTT